>SNQJ01S0249188.1:0-12950 GCA_010110895.2 Picea sitchensis | reverse complement strand
TGGCTAAATAAACAGTCAACTTTACAGATAAATCAGTTCTTACCAATCTTTCTTTGTTCTGTAAATCTGGTCTTCTACACACTGTTCTACTGCTCTTCTTTTCCTCTGTTTGTTCAGTAGGTATGCTCTGCATCAACTCGTTCTCTCATTCTTCTCTTCTTCATATTGTTCTATTATTCTGCTCTGCGTTTCATCTCACTCTACACATATGCTCAATATCATCCTGTGCATTCTCTCATTTTCCTTTTCTTACGGTTTCATTCTTTTCTCATACAGAACAACCATCCTCACGCTGCCTGTCTCATTTTCTTTTATACACACTCACCGGTGGTTCCACTTTGCATTTCCTTAGGAAAAAGAAAGACAACTGTTCGAGCAACTGAAACGCCAACTGATTTGCAATCATAAATCCGTTTCACTAATAGATTCATAACTCAAGAGTTAACTGTGAGAGAGAACAGTAACCCTCCGATCAACACTTGATATGACGGTTCAGATCATTATGCGATTTTTCATATTGCTATTTCGACATTCCTGATGTTCAATGTTCTTGTCACTTCCAAATCCTGATCCCCGATACTCCTTGAAGAAGTCAGATCAATGGTCCATATCACTTCTTGATCTGACGGTTCAGATTCAGTCGAGATTTCACACATCACGATTTCGACACTCTTGGCGTTCATTGTTTTTGTCACTTACAAATCCCGATCCACGAAACTCCGTAAAAAAGTCGGTTCAATGGTCCAGATCATATCTTGATCTGATGATTCAGATCCAGTCGGGATTTCACACATCGTGATTTCGGAATTGTTGTTGCATTGAGTTTTTGCCTCTCCAAGTCTCGATCCCCGAAAACGAGCTTGGTTGCTCTAGCTCTTTCCTTCACCTCTCGTTGATGTGACCAAGAACTGTGACCACAGCCTTATGCATAAGGCACTTTTGCGATTTCTCATTTCACGATTTCGTGACTCCTATGGTAGAAGTTCTTGCCATCTCCATCTCCCCATTTCCAAAATTCCAAAGTGGTGTAAACCCGCTGACGTCACACGTGGATTGATACATGTTGAATATTGCCACGTGTCACTCTGATTCATGAATTACATGTGCCTTAAGTGTTGAATCAGCTTGACACTTGTCATTCCCTGGTTGTGCCACGTGTTCTTAGGTTTGTTGACGTCTCTTGTTTTGGAATTTCTCATTTCAGCACTTTGGGACTCCTCCTCTTCAGAGTCTCTGACTTCTCCATCTCTCGATTCCCGATACTCCGACATGGACTGAGATCAACGGTCCAGATTCAACCTTAATCTGACAGCTCAGATTAAATTGCGATTTTTCATATCGCGATATCGGGATTCCTTATGTTAAGAAACTTTGTCATCTCCAACTCTCGATCCTCGAAACTCCGACATGGGCTGGAAACAACGATCCAAATCAAACCTTGATCTGACGGCTCAGATTAAGTCGCGATTTTGCATATTGCGATTACGCTCGCTTTTCCTTGTACCTTAAAAGGTGTCCAGGTTCTTCTTCGATTCAACGATGGTCGGATCCTACGCTTGGATCTGATGGCTAATATTTGTCCTCCTCTTCAATGATCAGAGATTCTTCGATTACTCGATCAATGTTGTGTTTCCTTCGATCATTCACCTTCAATCATTCGACCTCTCTGAACTTATCTTTTTTTTTCCTATCGATTACAAACGTCCTGTACTCATGCCATATTCACTATTGTACTTTCCATCAATGACAAGCATTTGTTGTCTGTTAAATATTTGCCAACAATCCTTTGTACATTCTTCCTGTACCTATGCCATTTTCTCTTCTTGTACTTATGAAATTCACTATCTGTTAATTATTTGCCAACAATCTGGACACCCATAGGATTTATGTCTAATTTTTCCATAGACAAAGCATTTCACTTCACCTCCTCTGCCTCTTCCTCTTCCTCTAGCTCGAGGAAAAGTATTTCTATCATCATACTGCCTTCCCTGTGAGCTTCCTCCTCTCTCAGGTTGAGTTTGAGGTTTCTTCCCCTCTTCTTTAGGTTTGTGAGTCCTGTCTTGGGCAATTGTTTTGCCTCTAGATTGACTTCTACCTCGGCCTTTTTGACCTTTCTTTTGGTGCAACTTCTCTTTAGCTTCCAGAGCTATCTGATAAGCATATTCCAGAGTTCAAATGGTCATCATGCTAATCTCATCTTGGATGTCATATCGTAGACCATTCATGTACTTGGCAAATTTTTCATCATCACTTTCTCGATGACCTGCTCTAATGTTTATCCTATAGAATTCTTCAGTGTATTATTTCACTGACATCAGCTTCTGTCTCAAATTCTGCATCCTCCGAAACAGAGTGATTTGATAATCCCTGGGTATGAATTTGGCTTTCATCTTTGCAACCATTCTATCCCAACTTTTGATTTTCTGCTTGCCTTTGCAACGTATGTCAGCCTACAGTTCATCCCACCATAGTGTTGCATGCCCTTTAAGTCTAGTGATGGCATGTTTGACTTTCTTGTCTTCTTCGACATCCTCATAGTTGAAGTATTTGTCTAGAGCTCTAATCCATTATAGAAGTTCTTCAACATCCAAGTTTCCCTCATACATGGGAATCTCCATTTTTTCTCTGGTACCTATCCTTGCAACAACCCTGAATAGGTGTTCGTCTGTAGCATCTTCGACTGCAACTTCTTCTTCTCCATTTCTAGCTTCATCTTCACTTTCAGTTTCGCTGATATCCCCAACGTCAATTGTGCGCTATTGTGTTGTCTCCATAGCATCAAGCTTGGCACGTAATTCACGCATTTATCTTTCCACTGTTGGATCAGGCATTGGCCTATCTCTTCTTCTCGGTGGCATGATTGTAAAATTTCTCCCTTCTCTCTACTACAAAAAGAAAAGAAATTGTTGTGTGCTCTGATACCAAATGATGCAGACCCACGTCCCTCGGGTCAAGATCTTCATAGGATCGTTCTAAATTCACCTCGAGCCGAAGCGGCTCCCTCGGATCCCTATTGGAACCTCACGAATTCAATGCACAGGTCCTTCGAAAACTCCACCTGTGCGAACAAGCACCAGGTGCGAGCTTCACCCTCATGTGACCACAACGGGGCCTTAGCGCAAGTGCCTTTCGCAACTCACAACTTACGAGTTCATGGGTTGAATATCCTCAACTCCTCTTTTCCAAACCCTCGATACCCAAGATGATGATACGGGTATGGTTCCTCCTTGTTAGCACCTCCCACACATGACCAACAGTTAGGGATAACTACTAGTGCTACTCGCAGCTCGCAACTTCGCGAGTTGGAGTGTTGAGCTCTTGTGCTCCTCCTTCGCGAATCCACGACTCACGATAAGTCAACGATGGCTTGACCCTTTCCAAACAACATGTGTCCACCACCTGTCACCACTTCCATATTTCTCCGGGCATTTTATTGTCACACCACCTATCAGCCACGCGATCCCCACTTATGGATGGGCCATGTGTTTGCACGAGCCCTCGACGCTCGGCACCTCGTGACTTCTATAGTCGAAAATAAGTCCTTTTAGCCCCTGAGTTCATGATACATGATACCACATGGAGGTTCTAATCCAACGGTCCTATCGGATCTTGGATCCAATGATATGGATCTCCTTCCCTTCTCCTCGTAACTCGGAACTTTGTGCAAACCAAGAATTTTGGTCTGGCCTTCAAACTCACGATCCCCGAGTTCACGATAATGATCCAACGGCTCAAACTGATCATGATCAATGGTCCATGCTGATTCCTGAAACCAAAGTGATGGGTTTTCCTAACTCCTAACCACCTTGCAACTTCACTGGATCCTACGGTCCTCACTACTTCGCGAGCTCTCCACAGAGAATTCTGACCGCTCGATTCACACTTCAATGGCTTCTTCCCAAACAACTGAATGTTCTCCTTTTGAACTTAACTTTTATACAACGAATCAATCCCCGTCTCCCTTTGAAATCTTCAAAGGTACTAACCCTCTTGAGCTTTCACTTCCAAACTCAAGGCTTCCAAAAGGTTCCTACTCGCACTCCTTGCGGAAAACTTTCAAATAACTTATGGTTATTTGAGTCTTCGACCCTGTGCACTCTTTGCAATAGTAGTCCTTCAACTTTCACCTTAGTTTATAACTTCAAAGGTTTCAACTAGCCTGCGCACACCTTTCACGGCTCTGTGCCTCACCTGTATGTTTGCTAGTATGAGAACAACGGTATCTCTCCTAGTCTTTCTGAAATAAAACTCAGACCCTCGTCAATGCACACCTTGCGGACATCCACTGCACTCCTTGCAGGATTCTCAGAGAGAGAAACAATTGAAACTCATTCTTTTGCTCTATCAGAATTCATACACTAAACATGAAATCATACATTTAACCTAGCATTGAAATAAATGTATAAACAGAGAAATAAAGCAATTGTAAACACACCATTTAACAAAGGTAAACAGTAAAAATCATAACACCATGAAAGTGAGTCAAAGCTTCATATATTAACCCAATTTCTCTTGTACATGGGTTCTTCTCTACATCTCTCTGCTACAACTCTAAATAATGATAATTTTACAAATATCTACAATGATACAAGAATGAGGGTGTCTATATCCATTTCCCCCCCTATCTTCTAACTGTCTAATCTATTAAATTAAATCTACCTACTTTACATTTATTAGACTTAAATGCCTATTACATCCGGCAGATGAGAGTAATATCTCCAGTTCTATTCATATCTCCAAGACATAAATGAAAGTACGCTCCTCCTAGCTTATTACATTAATTCTTTAGTTTTCAAAATTCAAAATGCTTTCTTAAAAAGAACATGCTCCTTTTTCCCATTCGCGCGTCCAGCTGTTCCCTTGGCTAGGCTCGTGCTTCGGCTTTGTACAATGCTCCTGCATCAACCTTTGATGGTCTGAATCCTTTAGAAACCTTCTTATCAGAATGTGAAGCAAGTGTACCAACACAACATATATTGTTGGTAATGAATGAGGCCTTGAAATCAACACCAACGAGATGGTGGGGGACACACAAAAAAAACATTACAAAATGCGTACAATTTTGTACCCTGATGATCGCATGGTTCTCAACACAATTAGAAGGCTGGGAAGTTTGGTACATAGGTTGAAGCTTCCCAAAGGACGATGTATGAAGTTACAAGGAAGCCTGGAGAATCATTCCTCAAGAGAAGTGGGTACACAAGTTCGTTAACACACTAGACATAACCCCTATCAGCTGGTACCTTCAAGCGGAGTTGCGCCTCATCACTGCAGATTGGGAAGGTATGACTCAGAACTTTGTAACCAACTTCTTATTTAGCAATCAATATCCTTCAGTATATCAAGAATTACAGATTGTAAGACATAAAGTATTTGAGGAGGCCTCTATCCCCCATTTAGAACAAGAAGAGGACGATTGGACTGCGCCTCTCCAGAAAATGCAAGGTTGTTACAACATCAATGCTGATGAAGACGATGATCCAAGGAAGGTGAACATCATGGAAACAGAAGGCCAGAGAGATTTGAAAGGACCAGAAGTTGAGCTACCATTCATTGGATAGGCAATCAATATTAAGAAGGTCAACATTGGAATAGAGAAAACACCAAAGCTTGCAAATGTTGGAGATTACTGGGATGATTCTACTATTGACAAAATCACAGAGTTACTGCATGATTATCAAGACTTGTTTACGACCAAGTTTACTAATATGAAGGTTATTAAAGGGCCTATGGGAGAGATGAGGACCCCTTTGAAACTAGATGAAAAACCAGTCAAGCAGAGACCCTACAGATTGAACCCTAAATATAAGGATAAAGTGAAGATTGAGCTCAACAGAATGATGGAGGAAGGAATTATAGAACCTATTGAAGAGTCCGAATGGATTAGCGCTATGGTGGTACAAGACAAGAAGATGGGAGAGATCAAGATCTGCGTAGATCTCAAGAAGTTGAATGATGCATGTTTGCATGACCCCTTCCCTACACCATTCACTGATGAAGTGTTAGATAATGTTGGAGGCCAAGAGGTATATTCTTTTACAGAAGGATTTTCAGGATACCATCAGATCCGGATTTCCAAGGAAGATCACCATAAGACCACCTTTGCAACAGAATGGGAATCCTACCAGTATACAGTGTTTCCATTTGGATTGAAGAATTCCCTATATATCTTTTTTAGGGTGGTGGTCGAAGCATTCAAGGAGTTTCTGCATAAATTTCTAGAAGCATTTTTTGATGATTGGACTATTTTTAGTTTATTGAAAAATCATATTGAATGTCTAAGACTATTGTTGGAAAAATGCAGGCAGTGTCAAATTGCCTTGAATATGAAGAAATGTATTTTTTTTTCACCATTTGGAGTTTTGTTAGGTCATATTATATGCAAGCAGGGATTGTTGGTAGATCCATCTAAAATTGCCATTATAGTTGATCTACCCCCTCCTACTTCAGTCAAACACCTATGCTAGGACATACGGGATATTACAGGAAGTTCATTAAAGGATGTGCCCAGATTATAGCACCCATGGAGAATATTCTGAATAAAGACTATCAATTTCACTAGACAGAGGAGTGCCAACAAGGCTTCGACACACTGAAACAGAAAATGGTTACTGTGCCTATTCTGGTTTTCCTATATTGGAGCAAGGAGTTTCATGTGCATGTTGATGCATCTTATATTTCATTAGGAGAAGTGTTAGCACAACCTAGGGAAGGAGATATTGACCATCCGTTATCTTTTTCTAAAAGGAAACTATCCACAACTGAGATTAATTACACCACCACTGAAAGATAAGGGTTAGCTATGGTGTATGCGTTGCAACAATTTCGCCACTACTTGTTGGGAGGACACTTTAAAATGTTTAATGATCACTCCATACTGAAATACCTAGTCAACAAGCTAGTGTTGGGGGGGTGAATATGCATATGGCTTATGTTATTTTACGAATATGACTTCGAGATCATAGTTAAACCAAGAAGAATGAACAATGGTCCTGACCACTTGTCGAGGTTGGAACATGGCAAAGAGTTGACGAGTTTGGAGGATGCACTGTTGGATGCACAGTTATTGGCCATTAGAAATATTGATGACCACTTCATAGAGATATTCCAGTTCCTGTCAATAGGAATGGCACCTAGTGAGTATAGAATTCCTCAGAAGAAACAACTGGTAGTGCGCGCTACTGAATTTTCACTTATAGCTGGACAGTTATACAAAATGGGACCTGATGAGATATTGAGAAGGTGTGTTATGGAGGCAGAGTGACCATTGGTCCTTGCGAAATCTCACGAAGGCATCTCTAGAGGACACTACGCAAGGAAAGAAACCACACATAAGGTTCTTAGAGATGGCCTTTGGTGGCCTACCTTACACAGAGATGTTAAAGACTATTACAGAGCCTGCGATGTATGCCGAGTTGGGAAACTGTCCTGAAGAGATGAAATTCCCTTAGCACCACAACTAACCCTACAAGAATTTGAGAAATGGGCCATTGACTTCATGGGACCTATAAGCCCACCAGGGAAGCAGACAGGAGCAAGGTACATCATTATTGCAAAAAAATATTTGACCATATGGGTCGAAGCAAGAGCAGTTAAGGACTGTAGTGCAACTACAGTTGCATGCTTCATATTTGATGACATAATAACCAGGTTTGGATGCCCAAAGATCCTTATGAGTGATCAAGGCACACATTTCATAAATAAAATAGTTGAATCCCTGACTGAGGAATTTGTAGTCCACCATCAGAAGAGCACGCCTTACGATCCACAAGCAAATGGGACAGTGGAATCATTCAATAAGATCTTGGAGACAACACTGATGAAGATTTGGAGTGTGAACAAGGATGACTAGGATTTAAGAGTACCAACAATACTAAGGGCCTATAGAACCACTTGCAATAAACTAACAATGCAGGCCCCTTTTAAGTCAGTGTATGGTCTCGAAGTCGTTGTCCCAATGGAATATTTGGTACCAAGCATAAGAATTGTTTCCTTTACATATATGGATGACACTAGCGTTGTTCAAGAAAGGCTTGCACAGTTGGTCGAACTAGAAGAAGATAGATTTATTGCAGGATTCCATCAGCAGGTACAGAAGGAAAGAGAGAAGGCCTATCATGGCATGCACATCAAGAAGAAGGCATTTAAACAAGGCGATCTAGTACTGGTATATGACAGTAAGTTCATCAAACATCCTGGGAAGTTCAGAACGCATTGTCTCAGGCCATATGAGGTCACCTATGTTACAGAAGGAGGAGCTGTGTAGTTGAAGACTTTGAAGGGAGAATGGAAGGAAGGATTAGTGAATGGGAGCCGGTTGAAATTATAATATGAAAACCAGCTGCCTCGTAGCTCTTATTAAAGGCATGAGGAAAAGGGTCTAGGTACCAGGTGCAGTTGAAACTGGGTACTAGACACAAAAAAGATAGTCTGCACAGAGAAGGAGAGGAGGCATAGAGTAGAAAGCAAAGGCTTCACTGCACAGTCTAAAGTAGAAGTAAAATAGAAAGGTCAGATCTGAAGTGCCTCGGGATGAGTCACAGGTGAGTGTTGGGGGCCTGTTGGCCCTTGGTTATAAAAGTTAGCGAAGAGCAAGGAATAAAAGGAAAAATGTGAAATGCGTGGATGACATAGTGACTGTTACTGGGTCGAAGTGAGAAAAAGAGAAGAAAAGATGGAGCGAAGTAAGATAAAGAAAGCCTTCGGATGACGATATTGAGGATGACAGATCAGCAAGAAAGAAGGATCGTGGACAACTCAACAGGAGGAAAAATCCACCATTGGATTATTTGGAGCACTGCGTGAGAATGAAGAAAAGATAGGTTGGAGAAGCCCTGAAAATGCAGGTCAAGTTGACCTAGGGTTTTAGACACCTAGGTTTTTGGTATTGAGGGTTTTGACACCTAGGTTTCGGCCTAAGGATATTGCTGAGTGATTGTAATGTATAAATAGAGGTCTAAAGGGCCTGCGATGGGTTGTTGTTGTTATTGCTGTTGGTATTATGATTGTTGTTGTTGCCTTTGTCATTGTGTGATCTAGTAAGTAATATTGAGTGAGAAAGAAGCGCCAAGTACGAGAGCCTCCTGTATTGTAAAATCTTCAACTGGGTGCAAAGATCAACCCTACAGCTGGGTGCGCAGGGAGGGGAGAGATAGCATGGAGAAGAAAGAAGATTTTCTAGCTAAGAGTGCAGAAAATAACTGTATGCTTCATCTTAATATATTATAATCACAGTTCTGTGTACGTAGCCCTAGAGAGAGGGTGATCCACGTATATCTTGTGTCGTATGTGTGATTGATGTTTTGTTCTTAGCCATTGATATAATGCTATTGAATTACCATGTTAGATCTCATAGATAGTTGTGTGGAGTAGATCTGAGCTGATACGTGATATGTGCATGATGTATTGTTCTAGTATTAGATCCACTTGATATTCCCCTTGGTTGTAGACATCTCTATTCTACAACCCCCCATAGCTGCTTCGGGTGAGACTGCATCTGCTTCGCAGGTGTTGCCGAAAGGGCTAGTAGTTAGGGCTTGTTGGTGCGCTCTTGGAGTTGAACCCTCAGTCTGCCCCTGCACATCCATTTTAATGGGTCTCTCCAAACCCTTGTTGTTCCTTTTCCGCAAGAGTATTTACTTTTTATGCAAGTTTCCTTACTTTTCTTAGTTTGTTTACTTTTCTTAGTGTGTTTACCTTCTTGAAATTTACTTTCCTGCAAGCGTGTTTATTTTCCTGCAAAAGTATGTTTTATCTTTCCTGCAAGGTGTCTTTGTTTTTCCTTAATTTCTTTTTTCCTGCCAGTGTGCTTATTTTAATACAAGATTTCTCGCTTTTATTTATTTTATGAAAGTTTTATTTCTTTCATGCAAGTGTGCTTCCCTTTCACAAAGTGTGTTTATTTTTCCTTCCAGTGTGTTTACTTTCATACACGTGTGAGTTTGATTTCATTCTTGCAATTGTAGTGTATTTTATGCTTTGATTTATTTCCTACAACTATGATTGATTTTATGCAAGCATGGTGTGTTTGGTTTGTGAAAATATTCTTTAAATATGTATTTAATTTTTTTAGGTAGTTGGGATTAAAATCTTAAAAAATATATAATAATATTTTTTTTGGGTGTTGTAAGAACCCCAGACACTGATCGTTATGTGAACCAGGTTTTATTAAATTACATGATGAACTCAGAAGAAACCATTAGCTTGAGGGATCTTTCTCAAATCTTAGAAGCAGCCAGGATTTCTTCTTTTCAAGAAGAACATATTTTGGCAGGAGCCAAAAGTGTATCTACCTCTCCAGAAATATTAGAAGAATCAAGGTCCTATGAACTACAAAAATATTTTCCTTGCCAAACTGCGAAGGACGCTGAAAAATTATGGACTATGTCCGATGGAGAGAAATCACTAAGACCTAAGATTGAGGAGTTCTCAACATCCATCTCAGCAGATCCTTTATGTACTTTAGAAATCAATTATCCAGAAGAAGAGGATCTGCAAAGCATGATGAAGGAGAGCATAGAAATTATTGTTTATGAACATCAAGATTACATTGAAATTTGGTTTCAAGAGGTCATCAGGCCATGATATTATTCTCTTCTTCAACACCTTCTGATGCCAAAACAAGTAGGTTGGTTGGTTCTTCATATCCAGTTAATCACTGCGGTAAATTTTTCATATGTGGATATGGGTATGTTTCTTATCTTTCTTCGCACATGGTTACATTGGAAAAGTTCTTACACTTGAATAAATATTTTCCTTTATTTTTAGGTAGAGTAGGATAGTAAATAAAAGTTTCATGTTGTTAGTTTATCTTAAAGTATAATGCAGCCTTATTTTACATTTTATTTTTAAGAAAATAACTATGAGATACATGTTCATGTGACTTGATCTCATTGATCTCATCAGTTTTTGATATTTTAGAGTGTGGTTTTTGACAAATAGTTTTACAAACGTTTTGCAAGTATTTATCTAACCACAAGTGGACAACTCCAAGGATACAAAAAGTGAAGTATTTTACTTCGGAATAATATGTTTCTATATTTGAAATCCATTGTCTACTTAAGCATCGATTGGATAATGACTTTTTTTATTATGCTTAGGAAATTGGATTCTTTAAATTATCCATTTTTACAAATATTTCTATCTTCCTTTCTCTCAAGCCATATTTAATGGAAGTTTCTCATAACCTCCATCACTAGAGGATATAAGGAAGTGACACCTTGTCTTATCAAACCTAGAGGTTACTCATACAATTTCTCCAAGAACCTTGAGTAGGTAAGTAAAGTATCTTTATGAAAGAGTAGCAAGAAGGACTCATTAGTGGTTAGCCATGGAAACATCAATATAAATTTAAAAAAAGAAGAAAGTTAGTATGGCCTGAATATACCTTTCTTTTCTTTTCCAATGGTACCATCCACTACACACTAAAAATTCTTGATTATACCATATCTTTAGATTGGCTACGCCCAATTAAGTATCCCTTACATCAGGAGAATCTATAAGGAATACATAAAGAAGAGTCATCCTCTAACTTAAATACCATCCCAGTCCAAAATAAAAAAATTCAGAGCTTCCTCCCCATCTTCTTGCAAAAAGAAATATTTATACACAAATCTTAAAAGATGGTGGACCAGTCTCTACTATATAATGGTGTAAGAGGCTAACCTGTCGAGATATTGAACAGGTCTGCTGGCAGCAAGTACCATCCTATGGTATGACTAGGTAAACCCGTTGGAGTACTGAACATGCTTGTTGGCAGCGAGGAATTCTACCTAGCGAGGGTGATGATCTGACAAACGATAAATAAAATTCCTAAATCTTAAAACTTATCCTGATGTACGAAACTACTTGTAGGAAAAGCTAAAAAGAAGTATGTGTGGTTAATAAAATGTAAATGAACTCCATCACTCTGCCATTGGGAGCTAACTTTAAGACAATCCTAAGACTCTCTCTCTCTCCTACCTCTTATAAACTATATGTAGGATGTTTTGTCCTACAGGTGGGGCCATATTTTAACCGTTTTGTTAGACTAATGTGTGAAATTTATCTCTACACTTGGAAAATTGTAAATCTTAGTATATTGGGAGAATTTATTGGTTTCCTATATATTTGATTGTTTTTAAATTATGAGCTTGATTTCTTATGCAGATTAATTATTTTATTTTCTTCAATACTTTGATTCCAACTTAATACACTTCAACAATTTCAAATCATAATCAAATAGCAATAATTATGTAGATAAATAAACATGCATATCAACAACACATATACCATGGGAAAACCCTGTATAGGGAGAAAAACCCCAGCAAACAATATTCCTTTATTGCATTAATAAGGTAATATCTCTTACAAATATCCACCATGAATGTACTTCTCTCAAAGAGCTTGCCAAGATGAATTTGACTTGACAAAGACTTACAAGACCTTGCTGAAATACAGCTTTGATATGTTGCCTCTTTATCAATGATGTGCTCCTCTATTACTTCACCCTCAACCTGCATATGAAAACGTTGTTTCAAAATTGTGTTGCAAAACTGTATTGCAAAACGGTATTGAGGAGAGGGTTTGACCTCTTCTTATATAGGCTGAAGAGGGGAAGATGAGAAGCTCAAAATAGTAACTTGATTGCATGCATTAGTCATAACTCAGCTTCATACTTTAGTTCAAACTTATAACTAGACTTGAGATTGGTTACAACTCAACATTACACTTTAGTTCGAACTTTAGAACTATCCTTGAGATTGGTTACAACTCCTTAAGATTGGTTACAACTCCTTAAGATTGGTTACAACTCAACATTACACTTTAGTTTGAACTTAGAACTATACTTGAGACTGACATTCTTTAGTTTGAACTTAGAACTAGACTTAAGACTTTAGTTGCAACTCAACATTACACTTTAGTTCTAAGATAGAACTAGACTCAAGACTTTAGTTGCAACTCAACATTAC
>SNQJ01S0249187.1:0-11341 GCA_010110895.2 Picea sitchensis | reverse complement strand
AAGTGGGGTCCCCTCCTGTCATGTCGACTACCATGTCACATTTCCCTCTCTGCCACTTGTATTCCACTTAACCGCGCAACAGAGCCGTTTCTCATTGGCTGTTCTCTTGCCCTGTTGGGATTTGTTCCTATTGGCCATTTGCTAACCCTATAGGGATTCGTCCCCATTGACCGGTCGCTAGCCAGTGTTCAGCGGTTTCCAAGTCAAACGACTCGACATCACTGTAGCGCCAAGGTGTGAAATATGAAAGAGGTACTGCGTTTATTCAGACTGTGATCATGACCTGCGACCACATGGGAGCAGGGAGAAAGAAAGAGCCAGCTTACGCTGGTCCTCCATGGATGTTTAGGGCTTCTGATTCTGCAGAAGACCAGAAAAATCTGATTTAGGTAGTGGGTATGTGACAATATCTACTTGCCTTCCTTCATCATCAACAAAAAGCACCCTTTTCGTGAAACAATCTACCATAGCTCGATGGGATTCTAACCAATCCATTCCAATGATTAGGTCATACGTCCTGAGAGAAGTGACGTATACCTTCAACCTAGTAGTACACTCTCCCAGGTTTACTAAACAATTATCAACGCTAGGTCCTACCGCTTATTTTTCCCCCGAAGCGATCTCGACTTGTTAAAGTCATCATGCTTGTAGGCTGGCAACCCACACTTTTCTAATGCAGATGGTGAAATGAAACTATTTGTAGCTTCATAATCAAATAAAATTTTAACATTGACATGATTTAGCATACTTGATGACTCCACCACCATGGATTGATGTTTTTCCTAGCAATTATTAACTGCTGCCTAAATCTGGTGGCTACTACTCGCTCTTCCCATTGGGGCCTTTCCTTCTCTATGCACAAATCCTACTTGCAACTCTAGGAAATCACGCGTGTAATGGAGTCCTCCACACCCCCAATACGTAACATGAGATGGAACCTGTGCACTGCCCTGTGATGGTCTCTGAAATGAGTTCCTTCCCCTGGAGCCCTTGCCCCTACTTGATGCTCCCTGAGAAGGTTGTGGACCTGCCTGCGTTGTTGGTGATGAGTGTGATTCTGCACTTGCTGCCATTAAAATACCTGTAGCAACTGTCCTAGGTGTGACTCTATTACCATAAGGATGTGACCTAGAGATCCCTCCCCTGGAGAAGGTCTTAGGGGCCTTCACCACGAATCTAGGATGTTTTGGAAAGGTCGATCTCATACCTCTGTTTAAGCTCATATGCTCCTCTGTATAACTTTCATTTTTAACTACTTCAGCTACTGATGACGGTTTCCACATCCGTACCATGGCCCTTATCTTATGGTTTAACCCATAGACAAAACGTTCTACTTGTTGTTGATCAATATCCATGTATGAGATATATTTTACCAAATCTGTGAACCTAATCTCATACTCTTCCATGGTCCTGTTTCCCTAAACTAGAGCATGAAATGCTCCCACCTGTTGTTCCTCGTAGTACGCCGACAAATATTTCCTTCGGAACCTTTCCTCAAAAAGTTCCCATGAGACAGTATTTGGGGTAAGGTGCAACTGCCTCTCCAGGTTACCCCACCAGTTTAAGGCATTGTCCTTCAATTGAAAGATATCTATTTTCACCTTTGATGTGGAAACATAGTCTCTTAAGGCGAAACATTGCATCATTCCTTCCAACCATGCCTCCACACGTTCACTGGCATGACCCCCGATAAAATCTAGGAGTTTGATCTTCTGTAGTTATCTAGTGATGTCCCCAGATGGAGGCCCTCCCTCTAAATCCCTCGATGCTTCAGGGTTACCCAATCCATATGGTGGGGGTTCCACTTTGAAATCTACTGGCTGATGCCCCTTTAAGGTCTCATTAATAGCCTCCAAAGAGTGCAAAATGAGAGCTAATTCAGGTGATGGTTGTGGCAGCGCCAACATTGGCTGTCCTTGCGATGATGCCCCTCGGCCTCAATTTCCCCGAGTCCTAACCATCTTGAATAATTGAATCTGCATCAAACCAAATGATTATCAGGGAAGATACTAAGACAGTTCACATTCGCTCAACTTATACTTGTAAACATAGGGTTAGGCATAAGTTTTTTTTTACTTGTCTGTAAACAGATGTTACTCTCTTTAGGGTAAGTGGCTAAAGATTGAGTCTATTAATCTCTTTAGGGTAATTGGCTAAAGATTTTGGTCAAAAGCCTCTAAGTTTGGTAACTTTGTTCAGAATAGTTGCTAACTCCCTTGCCTTGCCAACTATGTTAGTACTGCGAGGGACTGGCCTATAAGTGTCACTTACCTCCTTAAGTCTTTAGAGATTTCGAAACTAATTAAAGTGTGTTAAATACAATGTTGATTAATTATTATAACCCAATAACCTAGACTAAACTTTAACCTAAGTTTCAATAGTCTTAATCAACATATTTAATCTAATCCATAAAATAAATATTATTATTAGTATCATAATGTTATGTTAATTATTAATATAAAATATGTTAATGTTAATGTTAATTACTCACTTAATTAATGTTAATAATTAAGTACATGTTAAAATTAATTACTCACTTAATTAATTAATAATTCTAATTAATTAATCACTAGTTAATAAATCACTAATTAATTAATCACTAGTATCAATAGTTTGAAATAAAATTTAAAATTTAAAATTAATCAATAATTAAAAGTTACACTAAATAAAAACAATTAAAAAAGAATGTTTTAAAATAATTACGAATAGTTAAAATTTAAAGAATAATAAAAAAATAAATAATTAAAATAAAACAAAATAATATATATATATATATATTTTTAATAATTTAAATTTCTTTTAAAGTAGGGCATCCTGGGCCCTCGCATGAGGCCCATGTGCCCCTCTCCCCCTACTCTCAATTCCCAAACCCTACACCCACTTTCTCGCATAACATTCCCTCCTCTGCCACCTCTCCCATTCTACAACTGCGACTGGGGTTTCTCCCCTCCCACCACAAGCTATCGTGGGCTTCCACTTAGCAACTGAGAAAAGACTATGGACGGACTATGAGTTGGTAATGTTCTCGACTGCTCGGCTTGATGCTTAGCACACTTGTTGTTAGTTGGGACTTATAACGCATCCTCTCATGCTCTCTTGCCCTCAGAGGCTTGGCTCTTTGGTCGCTGGGCTCTTTGATCATTGAGCTGACGCGTAGTGGAACTATGTTGAGGGTGCTCACTGCTCTTCATTCAAAATTTTGAGCGTATGGTGTGTAAGAACCGAGAGGACATCGATAATGGAGGGCAAGGGAGTTGCCAGTCGACTGAGCGCTCTTTTCTACTCGTGTTTCTTGTGATAAGCATTGGGATGATGCACTTACGAGTTCCTCCATTGGTTCTCAAGCACTAAAGAAAAAGCACCAAGAACGGAGTTGTAGGTGAAGAAGGTGGGGCGAAAATTGGAGTACATGGTGTGATTGATGTCGAGCATGGCCTCGTCGAGACTTTTGGCCTGACAGAGTGTCTGGATGCAATTGTGGAGGCTCAGGTGGTCGCCCACTAAGACATTGATGGGCTTCAAGAGCTTTGAATTCCTGTTTCTCATGGCCTACCTCCAGGCGTAGTTGCGGTTGCATTGCAGGGCGTTCAGAGGGTGATGTAGTCGCGGTTGCATTGTAGGGTCTCTTAGGGATGTATCTCAAATGATAGAGCATGCTCGCAAGGCATTCAAAGGGGGCTCGATGCGGAGCTTCCTCTCAGCTTGGTGCTGGTTTCTCCCTTAGCCATGGCTTGGAGATTGGGTTGCATCTTGGGGTGATGTGTAGTGCATGGTCTTTCGGTTCCTTTTGGGCTCCTTCCTTGGTGCTCGAACTTGACACTTGGTGCTTGTTATAGGCTTGACTCTTGGAGCTCAGGCTCACATATGACTTGGTTGCATTGATAACTTGCGCGTTGGGAAAACAGGTTTCCCCCTCGAGGGCTTCTACATCATGTGACTTAGTGTTAGCGCTTGGGTAATGGATTTGACTTGACTCGGATAGGAGCGCTAATCCATATTGTGTGGTTATGAAGGTACTTTGGAGATTTGGTTTCGACCTCTATATTTTTATGTATGTCTATTTATTTAAAACCACTGTTAAAATTTGTTGTTTTATTTTTTGTGCTTGGCTTGCAGGTTGTGTGGAGCTAGAGCTTGGCCATCGGGCCCAGATTTATATATACATTTTTTTTACACCTATTTATTTTCCATATATATATATATATATATATATATATATGCCTAATTATTTCTATTTATAAATCTCCTTTCATTCACTTGTACAGGTGAACAGTTCATAAACATTTCATGGTTATTTATGGTTATTCACTAGTTTTTATTTATTTATTTTTTTTTTTTTTTTCTGGGTTGTTTATAGAACATTAAGCATAATATTTCAGTTATGAGGATGGGTAAGACCTAGGTTTCAGTTTTGAAACCAGGCCCTGATACCATTTGTAAGGCCTGAGCATACATAGCCTCATAAAAATAAATATAAATATATAAATTCTATCTAATTTACTTCTTTTGTTCCAGCATAATAATTGACAGTTTAATAGGATAATAATGAACAATAGTATTATGATGAACAACAACATAATGAACATAATGAAAAACATTATAATTAGGAACAACAGTATAATGATGAACAAGTAATAATGAAAATGCATAAGGTATTTATCTCAACCTGATGTTGAACCTGAAGCTGATAGTGTTGTTGATGATGCTATCTTGCCCAAAACTGAGTATTAACCTCCCATCCAACTAGGAACGACCTCTCTGGCTCCCTAGATCCAAGAATCCTTACGGTTTCCTAGCCCTCGAGCCCAAAATTCCCAGCAACAACGGTGCCCCTGTGAGAGTCCTCAAGAAAAACTGTAAGACAAACTATTCTTTCCTCACTTCTCCTTCTTCCTCTCCAAATTTTCTTACCTTGCCATAAACCAAAAATATCACAAAACCCCAAAGATCCTCCCCCCGAGTTCTCCCTTATCCCTTATCTTCCTCCCTCGAATCTATTTCCCCAACTTCCTTCCCCCCATTAATTCTTCAACCACCTTATCCCTCCCATTAATTGGTTCAACTACCAATCATAATAATAGTATAAAAAAAGTCCCCATAAAATCTATTTTAATAATACATTAAACTAATATTTATCATTCATGATAATTAAAGAATTAATTAGGGCTGTTACACTGAGTAAAAATAGAGTCATGTCCCAGGCCTAAGATAACATCTTTCCTGACTAATATTGAGTGTCTCAAACCCAACTTCCATGCAATCCATTGTAGAATAAATGGTAAGGTATTTCAAATATTTGTCAAAGACTGAGATCCATAGGAGGAGACTACATCCGCTGATTGCAACCATGTCAGCACAGTTCCATGCATAAAATATTTGTCCTTGATCACCCTTTTCCAAATACCCAGCTTCATCAAATCTCTCCATAGTGTTTGGGTTTTGTTATGGATTTCCAACTACACAAATGATAACTTATCTTGATTTTGTTTCCTAACCATAGGAAATATATACTCGTCTTGCGAATCCTTTGGAGAATCGAAATAGAAATATGAGAAAGGGCCATCCAATAGATTGGTTGGCTCTCTAAAACATCTTTTATCAATACAAAGCGTCCCCCCAGGGAGAGCCATATATTACACCAATGATTTATCCTGGTCTCAAACTTGTCAATAAGCCATTGCCAATCCTCCACTTTATAACTATCTGGCTTCAAAAAATACCCCAGATATTTAAATCCCAAAGCAAGATCCTTACAGGAGAAAAAGAGTAATTCTTGTAATGATTGAAGAGTTTCCAGAGAGACCCCCAAGTGCAAGAAAACCGACTTTTGTGCATTTATCACCAGACCCGCAGCACAATAGAAAACAAGGAGAATAAATTGGATTTTATCCCATTCGGCAAGGGACGCTCTTGTCATTATATGAATGTCATCAACAAATAAAATAAGAAGAACCTTAATCAATCTGAAGACCTTAATCCTCGATATAGTACCATCATCTTGTGATTTATTTAAAGCAAGACTAAGACCTTCCATAACCAGGATGAAAAGAAGGGGCGACAATGACAAACCGTGTCTAAGTCCTTTGCTTCTTTTGAAAAAATTAGAAGCCTCTCCATTGATCAATATTTCATAATTTGTAGAGGTTACGCAAGCCATAATCCAATTGGTTGTTGATAGCCTGAAGCCACATTGTAGTAGAATTAACCTTAGGAAATCCCAATTGGTACAATCATAGGCCTTTTTCAAATCAAGTTTCAGAATTATGGCTTGTAGTTTTTTAATTTTAATATTGTGTAAACACTCCTGTGCAGTACCAATTGCATCGAGAATTTGTCTTCCTTTAAGAAAACCCAACCGCTCTTTTGATAGTGATCTAGACAATATTGGCCTGATTCTCTTTGCAATAACTTTAGCAATGATCTTGCAACATAATTTACATAGTGTAATAGGACGAAAATCACTAAATGAAGAGGGACTATTCACTTTGGGAATCAAAGCCAGAAATGTTGAATTAATCAAACTAATAACCTCCCCTCTGATTCTTGTTTCTTCAACCATATCTAACAAATCCTGTCCAACCAACTCGAAAAAGTTTAAGAAAAACTCAACAGTCCATCCATCTGGCCCGAGACTTTTGTCCTTAGCAAATCTCCTTAGAATCTTATATATTTCATCCTTCGAAACAACATTTTCTAGTAAATGTATTTCATCCTCACTCACAAAGCTTGGGAACAACCTGATAGAGTTGATATGATCTTCAATATTGTTTTGGCCTGTATCTCTAAAGAAATATTTGAAATAATTGATTGCTTCTTCCTTGATGTCCTGTTGCCCTGTATAGATGCCCCTTGTGTCATCCTTTATCTCCCAACTGTATTTTTTATTCCTCCTATAGCTAGAGAAGCGGTGAAAAAACTTGTTATTTTTATCACCACTTTTAATCCATATCGCCCTACTCTTCTGGCGCAACCTTTCTTCCTCCGCCAACATAATTTCTTCCTCTCTACCTCAAGTGTGTACAAAGTATGTACATGGATATCAGAACTAATACCCTGTATCATTTGATCATAATGGATTGCAAGTGCCTCTTCAATCTTTTCCAAGTTTAACTGATCTCATAGATGCTTCTCCTTAGCCCATAATTTAACACAAGATTTTAAAGCAGAGAGTTTCCCAACCAGTCTATTTTGAGCTCCTGAAATATGAAGTGGACTTGGATCATTCCATACATCCCAAACCATCCCAGCAAAGGAATCCTCGCCAATCCATATTGGGTTTAATTTGAAAGAATAAGCAACCGCCTAAATCCCAACACCAAACTCAAGGAAAACTAGAGCATGATCAGACATGAATGGATATTACACCCAAGTCCTATACCTCAGGGTAGAGGCGATGAGATCCTTCGCTATGTAGATCCGGTCGAGACGTTTTTCTATACTATCAGCTCTGGACCTACCATTCCTCCACGTAGGTACTACCTCTGCAGGGGCAACATCCACTAATATGTTTTTTATAAAGATGGATTTAAAAAAACTTGCCAATGAGTCTCGCAACACTTTTTCCCCCCAAACCTCCTCAGAAGATGTAGTGAAATTCATATCTCCACCAATAATTATATCCCTATGTGCTAAAATACCTGTACCATCCACTGATTCCCAGAATGCTTTTCGGTCCTGATAGGGCCCGTAAACATTCATAAGTAATATCTTTCTGTTATCCATTAGGGAGGTTCTTGACAAAAAAATACCACCACTTCTTAGATATGGATCTAGAACAAAAAACAATGGATCCCAAGATGCTAGAAGTCCACTAGAAGTCCCAAAAGCACTAACAACACATATCATCCAATCGGGTCTGAGCTTATTCATAAAAAATCTTACCTTATCCACAACCACCATAGTTTCTTGCAAGAAGATAATGTTAGGAGAAGTTTTAGACAATATTCTACAAAGGGAGGCTTGTTTCAGGGGTCCTCCTATCCCTATGATGTTAAGGAAAAGGAGGATCGTGATTTATCCCTTGCCAAGGCTTTCATGCCTCTAAGCACCCCAAGTTCAGTGGAAGTATTAGGTAAATAATTTGAAGTGGAAACGGTATCCCCCGCCTTCCTGCGGGCACTTCTTGTTTTAATTGGCGAGACTTCAAACCCCAGACCCCTTGACTGTGCAAGGTCAGAAACAATAAAAGTCCCCTTCCCTTGGCTACCCTTAGAATCCCCTAAGGCTGACGAACTATCCACATGAAGGTTGCCCAAAAAGGTCGGTAGCAAAATAGGGTTAGAATCCCTATTAAGTGAAGGAACTAAATTTGTAATCAATCTATCAAAAGCAGAGTCAATGAGTGCTGATTCACTAAAACTGGGAGTAGTAAAAGAATCATCCTCAATCCCAATATGACTAAAATTATTGGCAACTGACCCACAGGTAGGCCAAACCTCATAAGAACTCAGAGTTATATCCCCGCTCAAAGCAGTAATCTCAGGTTCAATGATTTTTGTCTTATCAGTTTCTAGAACCGTTGTATGAGACTGGTCGAGGAAGAGGATAAAATTCAAGTGGTCGCGCTCCCAAGCAGTTAATGAAAAGTAAATATTAGGGAAATAGTGGTTCAACTTACCAACAAAAGTAGTGTCCGATGCTACAGGAATTTCCTCAGAGCTTAGTCCCCGATAATCCAGTGGATTTTTTGCATCCTCCAGCGGAGTGACACTGTCACCATGCAAATCATCCATTGATTCATAGTCAACCAAAGAGCCAAAGGTGTTTCGACACTCCTTTCTCAGATGACCGGTCCTCCTGCATAGAGTACATCGAAATGGTAGACCCAAATAGTCCAATCGCTGTACAAACAGGAGACCCTGCCATTCAATCTCTAGAACTTCCAGAAGTCCCGCATGGATGTCCACTTCTACGATCACTTTAACCATTCTTTTATTTGAAGACCACAGGTTTGTCTCATCTAATTTTAAAAAATGACCAATGGAATTCCCAACTGCCTACAATGATTTTAAGTTTCACAACTACAAGGGGAGACTCGGGAGGAGAACCCAAATATGAGGGAAGCTAAAATATTTCGTCATTTGATCCGTAAAGATCTTTTAATGACTGTGGTTGAGTTTTTTTAATTGCATGTGTTAATTAACCATTTGAGAAGCTTAATGAAAGAATGAGGAAATAAGAGGAATTATGACAGCCATATACATATATGCAGATCTGAAATGAAGTAATAAACAACAAACCATAACAAGAGAATTGATAACGGAGTTTGGCACAACGTTGCCTACGTCTTTGGGCCTTTGTCTCTGTGGGGGAGGCTTCTTTATTTCTGTTCAAAGCTCAAAAAAATACGTCGCACCAGTGCCAATTGGCTACAAGACTAATCTGGTCATGTTCTTCCAAATCTCTAGAACCCATAAAAAAAAATGGCACGCAAAACGGATGACTGGAGCTCCCAGAAATGGCCCGCAAGCGTTTGCTCCTCAACAACTTCCCTGCATAAAAATGGCTTTGGCTTGGCTTCCCTTCAGAATCACTCTACTTTGACTGTCCTCCATGGCCTCAAATAGGCCTGGTTTTTATAGATCTGAAGTTGGTTATCCATCCCCAACTTCCTCCTAAAATTTGGTCTCCAAACTTGCCCAATATCTCCCAAAAATGGGCCAAATCCTCCATTAACAGGCTTAAAAATCAATTAAAATCCAAAAACATTATAAAAAACCCACTTTTGTATAAAAATATGGGCATAAGCCCCCCAAACTGGGCGCGCGCCCCCTATTCTTGGTCACATGCACCTTAATATGGCCAAGCGCTAAGCGCTAGCCCATACTTGGCGCTAGCTCCTAGTTGTGGGGCACTTGCATAGGATCCTTGGCCTAAATATGTGCCCCAACTGTTGGCTATAGCCCTGGTCGTGTGCGCCAAAAATGGAGGTGGTTACATGGTGGCACAGGGTCCAAGGGATGGCCCCTATCCAATACTCTGCGCATATGGTGGTATCCCTTTACAGTGTGGGTCGTATGGAGGTGTAATACAACCGCAGGATGGGGCTAAGCCCCAGCCCTTTCCACCTCCGACCATTACTTTGTGCTAATTTAAATACAATTTTCTCCATATGATAAGTAAGAAACACCAGTGGAGTGGGCGGTTAGCCCAGTCCTGCCAGTCTGTAGCGTGGAGGAGGTCGGGGGTTCGACTCCGGTGGAGACCCCAAAATTTTGCACAAACCAAAAGCCAACCACAGGATGCCACGTGGCAGCCCATGACTGGGCCATGTGGCACCTCAACAACCAATCCGACACTACCACTTGTTAAACAATGATTCATCCACCTGTCTGCATAGTTGTCATCTCCGTACTTCCATGTCAGTGCCGTGTCAGCATGCCACTGTGTCTGCCACGTCATCCTGTGCCATGTGTCACCCTTACCGTGGTGACACATGTCACCCTCTGACTGGTCCAATCCCTACCGTACGCCACATCACCTACCATGTGTCATTACCAGGAGCTACCACATTAGCTATACAGCCTGTACAGTCAACCTGCCACGTGGTACTGTACAGACTGTACAGTCACCCATTTTTTTTTGCCTGTTTGGGTTTTCGAACAGAATGCGATATCTTTCGCATACGAAGCCAATTTGATGAAGTAAATATATGGACAGAATTAGGAAGACGAGACGGACGCAATGGCATTGGTTTCGTTAGATTCTGAGCACTTTCATTTTTGAGCCTTTTTTTAGCCCTGTCAGGCTCCTGGATCGGATTCTGGATCACACCTCCCCACTAAAGGACCTTTTGGTCCCCAAAAGGTTACTAACCAATCAACAAGCTCGGGATAGGCCACCCAACTTGTCCTCTGTCTCTGAACTCTGTCCTGTGCACCTATCTCATCAAGATCAACTGTAACACAATCATGACAACTGACAGTATATTGTTATCCATTTGAACCCTATTACATCTTACTGAAGCCACTATCATCCATGTAGACAACATTACTAATGATAGTATAAAAAAGACGACTACAAATGAGCTGATATACTTGAAATATTTGCATGACATGAGCTTATCTTGAAGCAACTTATGATTGTTTTTTCATTCAACAATCATTTCTTGTTCTTGCTTAAGATTGATTACTTCATTTGAAACAATTATTTGTTTTTTTCTTTCTTGCACTGCCTTCTTTAATTGTTCCATTGTTTGAAGTGTTTTATTTGCCTTAACATGATGTGCATGAACCACATAATCTTGACCTGCTTTGGTTAATTGATATTGATTCTTTGTCCTGTAGAAGATTGCCTTACGATCATATAAATATGGACTACCTAAGACCATTCCACATTCTCT
>SNQJ01S0249186.1:0-12950 GCA_010110895.2 Picea sitchensis | reverse complement strand
AAACAGTCATATTTTCGAAATAGAAGACTTTATTTTCGATTATTTCCTAAGACACACCAAAAACCAAAAATTTTCTGAACTGAAAAAACTCAAAAATGACTTGAAGCTACTACTGAAAGCTATGATATCCACCCAAAACTCGGTCGAAAGGACGGTTTCATTTTGGGAGTTAACACATTCCATTGGGGGTGGAGGTTGTTAGTCCTGGGTCTAGGGACCGTGATTCTGGGGTGGGGAAGGGGGGGTCATTCCAACTACAGTGTACAGTTTCATTTACCCATCATCCCACTCAGCCTATAGATGATTTCCACTCACCTAACCCTCGACCCACTTCTCCCGTTCCTCAAAACTCAGTTATAGAGTTTGAACCTTGCTTTAGAGAGGTTGAGGAAGGTGAATCTTCTCTGTTATAAGTCTTGGACTCTTTAATATCTTTTATTAAAGACAATTCATCATCGATTAAGCTACCAAATTATTTGGGAAAGGCCATTCATAATGCTTCTGGGGATTTGGAATCTTCTACCTCAAAGGTTAAGTCTAGGAAGGAGGGAAAAGAATATGCCTGGTTGCGGGGCTTAGGAATTGAACTTTCTCCTTTAAAGACACGCAATTCAAGGAAAAAACATGCTCTTTCTCTTTCACAAACTGAAGTTGAGATCCTTCCCTCCACCGATAGTGGGGCTCTTAGAGCATGTAAAGACCTTGCGAGGAATAAATAATGTTATTAATGTCTCTCAATATTAGAGGGGTTGGAGGCACCCTAAAATTGGCCTTGGTTCAAAGACTTTTGGAAACTAATCACCCTGATATAGTTTTACTTCAAGAGACGATGGTAGATGCTCCCAGAGCTAGGGATTTCATGACTTGTTTATGCCCTTCTTGGGTGTCAAGTGCAGTAAATTCTTTTGGAAGCTCAGGGGGACTCTTAGCCTCTTGGGATCCATCCATTTATGAATTTTTTCATTTCCTTACTATTGGTAGTATGTTGTTAATAGGTAAGTGTTTAAAAAACAACAGGATCCTGGCCATACTTAATATGTATGGACCGTGTTCCGATCAACTTCAGTTATGGAAATTTATTGAAGACAGTGGTATTTTAATAATCAAGAAATTAATCATCGCAGGAGAATTTAACTTGGTATTATATCCAGATGAGGTTTGGGGAGTCTCTTTTGGGACAGGGACGTAGGAATTATATTATAGAGACCTCTTATCTTCAAACATAATGATTGACGTCAAGGAGACAAAGATAGTCCCCACATGGAGAAATGGGCGGAGTGGGCAAGAAGTGATTGCAAGGAGGCTGGATAGAGTGCTAGCTACTGAAGATTTGTTAGTTGATGTTGGCCATTATAGATCTTGGGTGGAGATCCCATATATATTGGACCATGTGATGGTATTTTTTCAACTGGATCTTCCTCCACGTTATTAAAATTTCCCTTTTAAACTGAATGATCAATGGATGAAAGATTAGGACTTTGTGGAACTGGTCAGCAAAATTTGGAGTGACCCTATTTTCCATACTGAAGCGAGAAAACAACACCGGATTTTTTGGAAGCTTAAATGCTTAAAGAAGAAAGAAAAAGTTATGTTCAAAGAGAAATTAGCCCCCCAAAAAGAAAAGACGTAATTTCTTGAGTTAAACATTAAAGAATTGTTCTCCCGATTAACTTATGACCCAAAAACTTTGATGTTAGATTCATCTCTATGACAATTGGAAACAGAAAGAAATACCATCCTGAAAGGTATATAAGAACAATGGAGGTTGCGAATTAGAGCGATATGGATGGCTTGTGGATATAGTAATAAAAAACAATTTCATAAATGTGCCACTCATAATAGGGCTCGAAAACATATTTGGGAGATTAAGGTTTCTTTCGGAGGAAAGATTACAGAGCAAGATACATTAAAGGAAACAACAAGCTTTCATTATAGAAATTTCTACAAGGAGCAACCCTACTCAAGTACTAGTGATCAATTAAAAATTACAGAAGTCTTTCCTCGGATGGTAAATGATGAGGAGTCATGTAATGTGTATAATCCTGTAACTTTAGAGGAATTAAAATCTATTCTCTTCCTTTTTAAAAAGGATGAAAGTCCAAGGCTAGACAAATGGACTATTGAGTTTTTTACCTTCTTCTTTGACATTGTAGGGTCTTATCTGCTTGATATGGTGGAGGAATCAATAAGGTTAGGATCTATTCCTGGATGCTTAAACTAGACTTTTTTAACTTTAATTCTAAAATCCAACAAGCCGAGTACCTTTTAAGACTACTGTCCGATCTCATTGTGTAATATTTTCTATAAGGTAATCTCAAAAGTCATTGCAAATCATATTAAAACTTATCTTTCTAGAACCCTCTTAGAAGAATAGCTGGGTTTCTTAAAAGGAAGGAGAATTCAAGATGCGATTGGCACGACGCATGAAAGCATTCATAGCATCAAAAAGAAAAAAATTAAGTCACTTGTTCTAAAGCTAGATCTTAGAAAGGCACATGACTGTATTTATTGGGTTCTTATTGGGTTGATGCTACTTAAAGGGGGTTTCATCTTACAAATGACAAATTGGATTATGTTATGCATAACATCTTCCACCTTTGTTGTCCTATTAAACGACGAGTCCACTGATTTTTTCAAAAGAGGAAGGGGGTTACGCCAAGGTTGTCCCTTATCACCTCTGCTCTTTATTCTGGTGATGGAGGGACTCAGTCTCTTACTAAAGGATAGTATCAGTAAAGGAAAGCTAATAGGTACAAAAGTCTCCAGATTATTAAATATCCTTCATCTTTTGTTTGTGGATGACGTAATCATTATGAAAAAGCCTTGTCTAGTTGAAGGGAAAGAAATATACACTATTATATCTATTTTTTGTAAGGCATCGGGTCTGGATTTTAATCAGTCAAATACTATGGTACACTATGAAGGACTCACAGAGGGTGAATTGGAAGCATTCAAATCATTTCTCCCTTACAATTTTAGTGCTCTAGAAGTTGGCTTTAAATACTTGGGTTATCATCTTAAGACAGGGATTCAGAAGGCATGTGATTGGGATTGGTTGGTATCAAATATTGCAAAGAAAATTAGTTTATGGTGCTATAGATGGTTGTCGATTGGTGGCATATATATCCTTATTAAATCAATGTTGGAGGGACAAGCGGTCTACTGGATGTCATTGGATTTTATTCCTCGATCTATTGTAATTAAAATCAGGAAGATGAAGTTTCAATTTCTATGGAGTGGGAATTTTGGTTTGAAGAATTATCATTTGTGCAATTGAGAATTGTTGTCTAGGCCAAAGAAAAATGGAGGTTGGGGACTTCGCAACCTTACAAATTTGAATTTGGCACTGATGGAAAACACCCTTTGGAGGGTTTTAATGCAGGGAGGTATCTGGCATAGAGTGGCGAAGGAAAAATATTTCTCCAATCGTTCGATTATTAATTGGTTCAGACTTGCAAATCAAACGAACAAGGTGGAATCGATGATTTGGTTGAGATTGCTTCACTCAATTTACATCATTACCCATTGGCTCACATGGCTTCTAGGATCGTGACACCTCATCGACATTGGGAGAGACCATATTCTCGGCATAGGTGAAAATTCCATCCTGAGCACTATTGGGGCTCATAAATGTCCTATTTTCATCAACCTTTCCCTTCATTATTCTTCACATTTCATCGCCCCATTAACCTTTCATGATATCATTTTCATAAATACATTTGGTTTTCACCTTATTATTTTCCACTTTATTCATTTTAGTATTAAAAGGGAATTTGTGATTAAATGTTAGAAAATCAACATGTTTTCATACATATCTAAAAAATGTGTGAGCTTTGTAATGTGTAGGAATATGAGAAAGATTAATTCCAAAGGACTTCCCGAATACTCCCTCCACCATTTCAAGATTTGAGGAGATAATTCAAGTCTATTCCAAGTAGAAGATCATGGAGATTTGGTTGGAATATCTTATCCAAGATATATGAGAGATATGTGTGAGGATTTGAAGGGATTATATTTTGTAATAATGGGAAAATAGTTGAGAGAATAGTGGATCTGTAATTATGAGATGGTTATCGTATCTTCAAGGCTCTTATGTATAAAAGAGAGTGCTCTCTCTTCATGAAGTAGTTGAGTAGTAATCATTGAGGAGTAATTAGGATGAGAAATTAGAGTAATCATTAATGGTAGTCATTAGGATTTGGAAGAGAAAGGGATTCTTAGCTTTGATTCATAGTCTTGGTTTCGATGTGTTCATTATTCTTTTATGAAGATTGATTTGAGTATTGTAATATAAGATTGCTTCATTAGATAGAGCTCTCATATGTTGTTGTTCCATTCAAATCTTCACATGTTGTATCTTCTTTTCCTTCATGTAGTTATCCATTCCTAGATTAATTTCATTTACACAATTTCATTTCAGTCGTGTGTTTCAATTTCCTATATTAGATTAATGATTCAATTTCAATCATAGCTTAAACATTAGATTAGATTAGTTCTACTTCAATCTTGTATATACTTTGCGTGTGCTTCGTTAGTTTATGAACCCTGGGTTGACAAATTAGATAGTTGGGAAAATACTACAATGCAAGTAATTCCACATTAGTTTGGCCCAATGTAACGACTGTCGTTCCCTTGTTACGATTGTTGTTCCCTTTATATGAAGTGTCGTTCATTTGAACAGAACAATTATCGTTCCCTTTACGATTTTTTTTCCTTTACAGGTGTTTCATCTCTGGAGGTTGGGTATTGAAAACGAAAGGTAAGAACCTATGTAGGCAATGAGTAAAATGCTTGTGCCAGTGCCTATATTCAGCTGATGCATAGAGGTTGTTTTTAGGACATCTTTAGAGCCCAACAAGCACAAAGACATTGAACGCTTTAAAACAAAAAGAATATTACAATTTTGTCACAAGCCCCAGAGGGACGAGATCTGTTAACCAAAGTTGAGATCTGGTTGAGTAGCATACAACTGTCACAGGGATACATGCCATAGAATAGGAGAAATATATTAAATAACTAAAATCGGTCGAGATCTCCCTAGAAAATAAAAAGGATGATTTAATTTGGACTGGAGGTGATTCCTCCGGAAACATATCGATCAAAAATATCTATGCAACCATTATTTCCACTAAACATCTCCCGATATGGTATGGCTGGAAAGTCAACATTTGGAAATGGAAGCTTTAGTTAAAATTAAAGATTTTAATATGGCTGGCAATAAGCAATCAGATCCTCACCTAGGTGTTTTTGAAAAAGAAAGGATGGGAGAGTCCTAGTATATGTTTTCTTTGTAAATAGGATGATGAAGATATTGATCACCTCTTTGTAAATTTATCCTTTATAAAGGAAGTCTGGCACAGGATTTTGGATAGACTAAATTGCAAAGATTCTTGGAGTGGGAACACCTTAGTGGAGTGTCTAGATTCTTGGACAAGGAATAAGACTGTTTCAAATAACTTGGTTGCATACATGTGTTGGTATGTCTGGAATGAAAGAAACAAAGAATTGTTTGAAGAGAACACTCCATCGATATAGGCAGTTGTTTATCAAATTCTTGGGTCACCTATTTAAAAATATGTTTCACAAAGAGTACAAAATATCAAGCAGAGGCCGATCTCTCTTGTGGAGGAGAACACCATTGTATTTTTCGACAGAGAAGAGACAACAGGGGGTCAATATAGTGGAGAAGGGGGATCCATAATTTGTAAAGACAAAACAAAATTCATATGGTTAATCAATAGTGGGGGTGGAACAAATACAAAAGCTGAGCTCCTGGGGGCCTGGACAACACTCACACTTGCTAATTATATTAATTTAATGAATCTGCATCTAATGGGAGATTCAAAAGTCATCATCGAATGGATAAAGAAAAAAGGAAATCTCAACTTTGTGGTCATTGAAGGTTGGAAAAGTAGGATTCTAGAACTGGTGGATTCTTTCTAGTCTATTCACTATTCCCACATCTACAGAGAGTTCAACAAGGTGGCGGATATCCTATCAAAAGAAGCGTTGTTAGAGCCTCTTGGAAGATTAAATTTTTATAGATGGAATGGTGGAATGAAGGATCCACCAATCTATATGGATATTTTTTAATCTGTCTAGTGTGTCATTGTGTGCTTGATTTCAAAATCAACGATTGGGAGGCACTATAGTTTTTTTGTTTTTTCAGTGAAGTTTATCAATTTTTTCCCCCATTATAATCCACTGTCTAGAGAGATTTTTTTTTATGAAGATCTTCCTGGAAGATATCTTGTAAAGTGGGATTTTATTTGGATATCCAGGTTTTGTCATAAGGATAGTCATGAATGTATGAAATGGATTCAGTAGCATGTGCTAAAGAAAAGGATCCTTTTGATGAAGTGTAAAAACAAATTATTATCTAATACAATTTTGAGTGAATTTTCTTTTAGGAAAACAACCACTTTATAAAAGTGGTTGATATACATCGATCAACATCATTTTTCAACTTTCCAAACTAATGACAATGATGTATATCAACCATTTTTATTAAGTGGTTGTTTCTAGTCATACATAATCTTATTACATTTTGTTGAGATATAAGCTATAAGAACTTTATATCTTTTCATTCCCTTCATACTATGTTCTTTCTACATTATGATTTTCAACATATTGTATGTTAAGTTCTAAGTCATGGTATATTACATTGTTATTTTTATATTATTATTTTCATTATTGGTTATCTAGGCCCTTTAATTGTAATTGTATAAATTGTCTCCTATATATACCAAGACGAATTATAGGGATGGCAGGAGTGGATGGGAGTCTTCATGATCCCAAGGGGAACAAGCTGGTACATTATGCTTGGGGTCTTGACCAAGGGACTGACAATCTCACCGAAGCCTATTCTCTTTGGTGTGGACTTAATATCGCCCAATCTTGGGGAATTAGGACATTGATGGTCTTTGGGAGTTCAATTATTATTATTCAAGCCATTAAATTCCAGTTGAATACTGGAGGGAACCAACAACAAGTTTGGGTGGCTCAAATCAAGATAATTGTCCTTCAATTTGATCACATATTCTTATACCAAATAAAGAGACCAATGAATGAAAAGCTGGATTCATGTGCCAAGCTAACAACCTCTCTACATCTAGGGAAAAATGTGCAAAATGGGGATTTTCATTCTCTCCATATCCCCTAGACTATCAATGGAAGAACACCTCATTAATGACAAGTTGATGACGTGTGGCTACAAAATACATATTGTGTGGCTAATATAATGGTCACATGCATACTAGTTGGTGGAAGGGGGATCGACACAAGCGATCCTCCTTGCATTTATTTGAAACAATGGTTCATATGGGTGTTAAACTGGAGGAAATAGATCGCGGAATGCAAATGGTACTTATTGTGATGGGTAATTGCACTAGATATGCATCCTCGAGGCTTAGCCGAGGGTGGAAATGAAGGTGGGTGTTGCATTTATGGTAAGGAAGTGGTGAATTCTCTTTTGATTTCTTGTGGCAAAGGTGTGACTAATGTGGGATTTTCTAGTTGTTCTCTCAAGTGGTGTAATGGTTGTTGAGAATAAGAGGAAGTAATGGTTGTTGAGAACAAGTGGTGCAATGGTTGTTGAGGTTCTGTGTTGGTGACATTGTGCAGTTTGGGAAGCGTGGGGCCTTTCTCCAAGCCGTGGAACTACTCTGAGTTCAATGATTGAAGTTGGAAAATTTCTATGGATAGGGAAAGTAGAGGAGGAAACAATGGCCAAAGATGATCTGAAATGATCTTTTAATGACTTGGTTAAGTATTTTACATGAGTTGATTTACCATTTAGAATTTAAAGAGAAGAAGAAGAAGATGCTTAAATGTAGAATGTTACAACCATTAGAAAACATATAGAACAACAAATGTACGTAAGGAACGACAAACAATAATGCCCAAAACTTTATAACTGAGTTCAACACAAATTGTTTATGTCTTCGGGCCTTTGGTATTCAGTGGGGAGGCCTCTTTCATTAATATTCAATGCTTCAAAAGTACATAAAAAGTACATCAATTGGATTACAAACTGATCTATATGTGTTCTTCTTGACCTCAAGAATCCAAAACAACTACGGCACTAAAAAATACTGAGCGTAGCTCCAAAAAATGGCCTCCAAGGTACCCTGACTTGTTGGCTTCACCTACATAAAAATAGATTTCTCTCTACAAATTGGCATCATTATCATATTCTGAACATGTTCATGGATCTAAAAAGACATTTTTTATATATAATTTGAGTTTGGGGTCACATCCCAACTTCCTCACAAGATTTGGCCTCAATTCAGGCTTCATATCTTCAAAAAAGGGAAAACATCCATTAAAATCAGCCTAAAATCATTAAAAAAATCCAATTTCCAAAGTTAAAAACCCACTTTGGAAAAATTTGGTCTCGATCCCCTTATGCTCCTGGAGTCCTAGTCATATGCACCCATGTGGCCAGGTTCCAGGGCCAAATGGAACCCATCCCCCGGTTCTCGACCCTGATCATGTGGACATGTGTTATTATCCCACACCTTGGTCCAATGGCACCATGCCCCTGGTCATTAGGTCTCGGTCATGTGGAATGATTCACCCTGGTACAATGCCTTGGTCCAATGGCACCATGCCCAGAGGAAACGACCTTTCTACCAACTCAATATCGTACTGCCACATGTCTTCCATACAACCATGTGTCACTTCCGTATAGTGCCACGTGTGAATTTTTTAGCAGTCCAAATCACCCCTAAAAATGTCAAATCTGACTGCCATGTGGCACATCCTGGTGCTACCATGTGTCATGCTGAAATAAACATGACGTATTGTTGATGTCATCTGGCACGTCAACTGTACGGAATTTGACCAGTTGACTTTGAACTTTGATTTTTTTTCATGTTTGGGAAAAACTTCAGATCATGATATCTTCGCCCTACAAAGTCCATTTTCAAAAAAGAATATACTGTCGAAATCGACACAACGAGAACTACACAATGGTGTTGGTTTTGGTCAAATCTGAGAACTTTGATTTTTGGCCTTCTTGGATCCATTTGGATCACACCTCCCCACCGAGACCTTTTGGTCATCTAAAAGAATATTAACTAGACATCAAGTGTGGAATAGGCCTCCCCACTTGTCTTTTGTCTATCAAATTTGTTGTGTACACATGTCGCATCATAATCAATTGCAAAACAACCATGATGACTCAACACATACTGTTAGTCATTTGTATTTTTTCACATCTTTTTGAACCCACTACCATCCATGTAGAAAACATTAGCAGTGATAACCATATTAGAAATATGACTGAAAATGAACCAACATGTTTGTTCTTCCCTACAATCTTGCATGGAAAAAGCTCATCTTGAAGAAAAGTATGGCTAGATCTAGATGTTGCAACCATTTTACTTTCTTGCTTAAGATCAACTACTTCATTTGGTACAATTATAGGTGTATTTCTTGCATAAGCTACTTTGTTTAATTATTCCATTGTAAAAGGAGACTGGTTCCATTTAATATGATAAGAATGCACAACATATTTTGTCCTTTCTTTAGTTAAGTGATATTGATTATGTTCCTTGAAGAAGATTTCTTTACGATAATATAAATAAGGGCTACCTAAGACCATTCCACATCCTTCTAGAAGCACCACATCACATATTACTTCATCCACAAACTTATATGTAATTGTAAAATTTATGACACATTGCTTTGTTAAGGGAAATTTGTGATTTTTTCTTATCCAATTTAGTGAATAGGGTTTGTGATGCATCTTAGTTTTTAATCCCAATTGCTTAACCATTTCTTCTAAAATTAAGTTATCTTGAGATCCACTATCTAACAAAGCGTCCATCTTGACATGTTTCATAATTACCTTTATATGAAACAATTTACTTCTAGAATCATAACGATCACCAATTTTACCTGAGAAACCAACTGCTATGATTTTAGTCTCATCACCTTAATCTGACCCCGATTCTGTTGGCGGTGTTGTTGCTGCAACGTTTTCCTCCCTTTCCTCTATTTAAACATTGTTGGTTTCTAAGTTCCAAACAATGTTCCAATAAAGAAGGGCATGATGATGGACATTGTTGGCTTCTCATCATCATGGCTATAGAAAGACCTAGTTTATATATAATTTGATTTGGGGGTCACATCCCAACTTCCTCACAAGATTTGGCCTCAATATATTTTCTTTTCCATTAATTTTATATGAGAATCATTTGTATGTTTAAGGTAGTCTCTCCACTAGTCTCTTCTAGGTAGGTTTCATCCTGGAAGATGTGACCATTTCAGGTGATCCAAATCTCCCGGGCCATAATAAAAGGGAAGGCCTGAAGTTCCTCTTGTCCGCGACCAATCAACTAGTCCTTTAGAGATAATTCAAAGGTATTCCCTTGCCAATCCCAGAGGGAGGGTAGCAGGTCCCTTGCAAAATCCCAAACTTCCCTGACAAAAGGACAATGTAAAAAAAATGATCCACCATTTCTAATTGTGATTTACAAAGAGCACAGTGACCTACCTCGAACAAAAGACGTCTTTGTAAATTGTCCCAGGTGGGTATTTTATTTGCCAGGAGCGACCAAAATAATAATTTTCCCTTCACTTGGAAAGACTGTTTCCATATCTTTCGCCACCACTAAATGGGTTCCTGTTGGAGTAGACCCACTGATAACTTTAGATAACCAGAACGAGGAGTGTATTTGTCGTCCCCGACACCATCCCTTAGTAGTTTGTCATCTTTGTCAACCAAGTGTATTGAGGCTTCTCGGAGATTCTGAGTGTATATGTTCCAATGTATCATGTCATCCTCTAGAAGACCAAGCCTATGCCCCTACATCCATCCTTGGTGCCACATATTTGTAAGTAATGGATCGCCCACCTGTGTAAGATGTAAGAAGCCACATGTCCTAGATGACACCTGGGCCACAGATCCAGTCCAAGACATACCAAATGTCTAGATCCCACTCTCCACACCAGTCCAATCCCCACTGGGTAAAAATCCTTAATCAGAGCCCTCCAAATAATAGAAATTCTCATCGATGATTTGTTTACAGTTCAAATCTATTCCAATATTGATAGAGGGGGAATATATTTTTGTTGTATTACCTGAATCCAGAGACTAGAAGTCTTTATCATGTGCCAAGAGCACTTTTCCACAAGATATTTAGAGAAAGATAAAATATTTTTTAAGCCCCAACCCTCAAGGGCCTTTGGAGTCGCAATCTGATCCCATCTTACCTAGTGTAAAATGTTTTTGTCCTTATTTCCCTACCACAGATATATACAACACAATTTTATCATATTCTCTAGAATGCCTTTGGGAATCTAGGATAAAGACATCGAGTAAACCAGAATGGATTCTAAGACCGACTTTACCAGAACTAATCGTCCAACCCTGGAAATCCATCGATGGCTCCAACATTTAAGCCTTTTTTCCAATTTTTCAATAAGCCACCTCCACTATATCTTTCTATAGTCATTTGGATTCAAATGAAAATTGAGGTACTTCAACCCTTCATCAAGATCAAAGACTTGGAAGGGAAGTCTCATAGAAATGTAATGTGATTCCACTCTAGACAACAAAGAGAGTGTGACACTTGACTTCTATGCGTTGATATCCATGGCAGTGGCTTGTTTGAAATGTAGAAGTCCTTAACTCAATTTTTCAATATCCTGTCTAGATCCATAAAAAAAAATTAATATGTCATCCACAAATAGTAAATGTGAGATGTATAATCCCTGATAAATTTTGATGACTCTAAAATTTCCAATAGACTTAGCCTTGATCAAGAAATGACTAAGACACTTTACAACTAGTAGAAAAAGGAGTGGGGACAGAGGACAACCCTGTCGAACCCCCCTTTCCACTTTGAAAAAATGAGAGGATGAACCATTGATCAGAATAGAAAAGGATATTGAGGATAAACAAGCCATAATCCAATTTGTGAAAGCCATCCCAAAGCCAAGATGAATTAACAACATCTGAACATGAAGCCAGTTTACCCCATCAAAATCCTTTGAGAGGTCTATTTTGATCACTGCACCTTTGAGTTTCTTAGTTTTCATGTTGTGTAGACCTTCCTGCTCCACCCCGATAGCTTCACGAATCTGTCTGCCTTTCATAAACCCAAACTTTTCACACGAGATATGCTGAGAAATGAAATCTTTTAATCTGTGACTAATGACTTTTGAGATAATCTTGTAGATACAGTTGCATAAAGAGATCAGAAAGAAATAATCAAAAGTAGTTGGATTATTATATTTGGGAATTAATGCATTGAAGGTGGCGTTAAGAGGTTCATGAATATGACCATTTTTTCTCGATTCCTCCACTACTTTTAAAATGTCATTACCCATTAAGTCAAAGAAACCCAGAAAAAAATCAATCGGACATCCATCTAGACTCTGGCTCTTCCCTTTCTGGAAGGTATTCATGACAGCTAACAATTCTTCTTCAGTAACCTCCTCTATTAGGGATTCCTTCTCATCTTCCTCCACAAATCGTGGGAAGAGCCTGGCTTCTTTCACAATTTCTGCGATTCAGGAGCCTGCTTAAGCCTTGAACAAATCTTTAAAATGAGAAATCCCCATAGATGATAGTCCTTTAAAAGTATTGACCAGTTTTTCATCCCTCTAGGTGAGGATCCAAATGGTATTAGTCAGTTTCCTTCCTTTGGCATATGAATGGAAAAATTTTGTATTCTCATCCCCACAAGCGAGCCAAATAACCCGACTTTTTAGTCTCCACAATGCTTCCTTTTGAGCCAAAATAGATCTCCTTCGAAGCTCCACTTGTGCAATATCTTCCCTAGATTCCCTAGAGTTGAAGCCTCTACCAGGGTCAACCTGCCAGTCCAACATCCTCTTTTCAAGAGTAAGGAGCTCATGATCTTCTTTTAATTTTTTCTCATGCACCCAGGAGATGGTAGCCTTCTTAAATTTCTTTAGGTTGTCCATAAAATGAATGG
>SNQJ01S0249183.1:0-12950 GCA_010110895.2 Picea sitchensis | reverse complement strand
GAAATTGTAATTAGTAGCTTGTTGTACTTCAAAAAAAGTACCTTCTCCCTACTATAATTAGAGTTCATTGAATTGAAAATTGCACATTCATCTATTTTTTTCATTTTACTGGGTCAAGGTCATAACATCAACAGTTTCACTTCCATCTCCCTTTTTTGAGTAAGCAACAACCTCTAAAACACAACGTAAATTTAAAATTTAATAGTAACTTTTATTTTCTAGGGATCTTTTTCACCAACATTAGCTAGGATAACACTTTGGAATAGGTTGTGAGGCACATTCTCCAAAGCATTAAACACACAATAGTATCTTTTGATAGGGAGAGTTCAAATCCATTTTCTACATTTTGTCTTGGGAAGCCCTTCTCACATAAGGGTCAAACCTGAGGTCGCATTAAGACTAGCAGAGTTACTCACACTGCTTTGTTGGTCTTGGTGTAGAGATTGCGCGTATTATGGGGGTCGCTTGAAGGTATACCCACAATGATGAGTGCAAGCCTCTCAAGTTGATTTCGGGCTAGATACCCTGCCTTTGCACATGGATCAGACTGTTGATTGTTTCCCCAAGCATCATTGTTGTAGTTGGTAACCTTAGTGGTCTATCTCTTTAGGGTCTTTACACAAGGTCACTGTGGAGGGGCAAGTCTTCATGGTACCTGGAATCGACGTTGGCCAAAATCACTCGGGCTCCTTGGAGGGTATACCCACGATTATGTCTGGGAGCTTGCACCAGGGTGTAAGTCCATTAAGTAGGTCGTCAACGTAACTTTTCCACCCTCTTATCCTAGCCCCTTCTTGTCTTGATTTCGCGACATTGGATTTCATCACCAACTGGTGACTTTGAAATAAGAAGGTTTGTTTTCTTGGTTTGATTCCTAGATTTTATTAGTGAGTGTTGTTTGTTTTCTCTAGTTGGCGATAATTTTTTTCCGTTCTTTTCTCGGTTCAGCCAACATCGACCTTCACCATTAACGTAGGATGTAAGGGCTAGCCCAGAAGATCTGGAAAGATACTAACCTTTGCTTCCTAATTCACCAAAAGGCTCTCCAAAGAGAGTAGTCAACCACAAAGTTTCTTCTGAAGTTGGAAGCACACACTCCTTGGAAGGATTTCGAATTGTTTCAGACTCCTTAGAGGCTTTCCTCCTCCCTGTCAATCCAACATCGAGTGTTTCACTAAATCCATGTATACCCCGGGTCAATTCGTCTAGATTAATTGTTCTTGTTGATAATACTAAAGTACCTACCGGACCTAAAGCAAGATCTGGAGTAGAGGATCCACTTTTTCAAAGTGAATCATTTAGGACCCTGTCTCACATTGTTGGAACTTCTGGTTTTGGTTCTATCCCTTTGACAGTATGTGATTTGTACGGTAACCTAGGAGCGAGTCTTGATCAACCTATGGCATCACAAATGCCTGAGACGCCTGTTACCTACATAGTACCCTTAGACCACTTTGTTGGTACTACCAGTAGTGTCACCACCATTTCAGACCAGTTGTTGGTCAGTTCTCACTTGATCCTTCCTCTTCAGATGGCCCATTATATGGTCCTGCAAGCTACCATGATTCCTACCGGAAATGTGGTTATCTCCCAAGCTCTTATTGGGACACCACTTCCATCTAGACCAAACCCATCACTTCCCCCCGGGTATAGAGCTCTGAATAATTCCATTTCTATCCCTACCCAGGTTCCATCCGGAGGTTCTGGGCTCTTTGTTCCCCCTAGGTATAATATTCCTGCTGGTTTTGTTCCTACACCTTCCCAGGTTCTCTCCGGAGGGCCTTATATTCCTCCTCCACCTTTGCTTGGAGGATCTGGCCCTAGTGGCTCCAATCCAGTTGGAGGCACCAATATTTCTATCACTTCTGGTTTCCAGATTCTTATTGGAGGTCAACCTCAAGCTAGAGGACAACCTCAATTTGGGGTTCAACCTCATATTGGGGCACAATATCAGCTTGGGGGGAAACCCCAGGTTGGATTCCATAACCCACTATATGGACAGAACGCGCCTAGATCACAATCTCAACTTTGGAACCTTCCTTTCCAAGGAAATCCACAACCTTCCGGGGGGAAACATCCTCAAGTAAACTCTTTTGTACCCCCTAACTTCGGTCAACCGTATCCAGGGTCCTTGAATCCCACTTGGGGTCATGGCATTCAATCTAGTGTCCCTTTTCAAGGGAAGCCTTCTACCCAACCCAACCCTATGGGCTATATGCCTCCAAATCCTCCACAACTGAATCTGTCAGGATTGTCTAATTATTTGTAGACTGCTTGTGTTCCTACGGGTATACCTACGGGACTTCCCCCTCAAAACTACCAGTTTCCACAAGTGAACCAACAGTTTCCTTTTTTGGCCACTTTGGATTTACCTGAACTGTCTAGGATTTTGAATGATCCTATCTTACATTCTCCTTATTGGCCCGTTATACCGGCCAAGGTACCGTCTGACATTCCTAAGTTTGACAGTCGAGCGGGAGAAGATCTGAATAATCATGTTATGACTTTTCATCTGTGGTGTTCATCCAACTCCTTGATGGATGACTCCATTAGATTACAACTTTTCCAACAGACTCTCATGGTTTTAGCAGCAAAATGGTACATCGAGTTACCGCGAGGTTTCTTCAATGAATTTAACACCCTGGCCATGGCCTTTCTGACACATTACCAGTTACCAATACGATACGAGACAAGAACTGAAATTTTGAGTTCTTTCAAGTAATCTTCGTCCACCCATATCTCTGATCACATTCATGAGTGGAGGAGAAGAAGACGTTTAATCAAAGTTCCTCTTCCTGATCAACTATTAGCCGAGTGGTTTACCAAATCACTCATTGGGCCTATTTCTCGTGATGTCGCCATGGGTGGTGTTGTCAATGAAGAGCAGGTGATTAGTCATGCTCAATATCTCGATCTCGTTTATTCGCAAATGGGAACACTTTACGATTTGATCCCTGACACTCCTCGTCCTTCCACAAACCCTACCCCAAAACCTCCAGCAACCTCTCATGCTGTTGATGGTGTGATTAGAACCTTTCATGCTGAGACTCAGCCTTCGCACACCGATCACACTAATCCCAAATCTAATAATTCCAATACAAAAAATACTCCTACTCCTACTCCTTCCACCGGTAAGACTACTGAAGTTAATTCTGTTCAATCCACGCTTGCCGGGAAAAATCCAAATAAAAATAAAGGAAAGGGTAAGAATAAGGAGGACAAGAATAATAATCCACAATCTGATAAAGCCAAAACAAAAACCGTTGATGAGAAAGACAAACATAAACCTCGATACCCCTGCCTTATTTGTGGTGATGATCATTACATGAAAGATTGTCCGAGACGTGCCGAGGTTACTAAGTTACTCCAAGGGACCAAACAACCTTCTACACTTGTCGTTTTGTCACAACCTTTCCCTTCTCAGCGGTAATCCCAACTGGTCATTCATGACCAAGATACCCCTTCTACTTCATCATATGTCCTTATGTGTACTGGTGACTCTAAAAAGAACGCAGTTGTAGTCGCAACTCGAGCCAAATATTACACTCTATTAACAGAGAAAGATGATTATATACCACCTTCGTTGGTTCAACCTTCTCCCTCAATTTCACCTCCCAATGGTCCTCTTCATCTTGAAATATTGGGTCTCGATATAGTCATTCACCCTCCTCCCAAGTGTATTGTTCGAAAGTCTGTGTTTAACCTTCATGCTCGTGCTATCCAAAACTACAGTATTGTAGAAGATCTTGCACAAGCACCCTCTGCGATGTTAGCTCTCGAAGTCCTTCAAAGTTTCCCAGCTCAACAGAAGGCACTGTTAAAGGCCATTGGTGGAATTGATCCCACAGATACTAATCTAATAATCTTTGACTTGGAAGATCACATTCCAAGGCTTCCTCCTCAATTAGCATTTCAGATCCAGGTTGTTGTTGAAAACAAGAATATCTGTAGAATTGTTATTGACGAAGGAGCCCCGACTTGTGTTATGTCCGTTACTTATTGGAAAGCCATTGACTCTCCTACCCTCACTGAATCACACAATACACTTAAGGCCTTCAATGGTACATGATTTAAACCCTACGGTGTTCTTCCCTCGTTGTCTATTACATTAGAAGGTAAATCGGTCAATGTTGAAGTTGAGGTCTTCGATGCACCTCTTGATTATAACCTTTTACTTGGTCATAGTTGGATTGATTCCATGCATGCAGTTGTGTCTACCCTTTTCCGTGTGGTACGTTTCTCGCATCAAGGAAAGGTCATTACTATTGACCAACTGAACTTCTTTAATTCTGATTCCTGTACTAGCAATGTTCCCTTCATTTCGAAGACACCTCCTGGTTATGAGAATGTCGGAGTGGGTCTTTTGAAATATTCAACTTTGATGGGTACATTTGCAGTCCCACCACCCAATATTCCCGCCCCTTTCATTGCCTCTATCAACATGATATCCACCGCCGTTCGCGAAGCCCCTAAGTCATCCGACCCATGGGTGGTACCTAGCCCTGGTGATTACTCTCGTTATGGAGACAAAATGCATTTAAGTCCAGTCGAATCCGCTTACCAAGCTATTCAATCGGCAACCCCTTCCCCTCCTTCTCTCTGTGATTCATCTCCTGATCTATTTCATGTGATCTTTCCTATGGACGAGATGATCATGTCAATCATGTCTATGGAAGACACCCCCTAGGATGATGGACATGATCGATCCATTCTCTTCCTAGAACGTGATACCATAGAGAGTTACCAACGGATTTCAGCTCCGTCAACCATTGTGGTTATTTATTCAGTTCCTAAGTCAACACATGATGTTTTGTACGAAAGGAACTTGAGCAACGTTTCACCTACCATCCCTCTCGACATATCCATTACACCCAGAGTTGTGGAGAATGTTCATATTGGAGCCTCCTGTCCTACCAACGAGGTCCACAAATATAAAGCCCTTTTCCAAGAATTCTATGACGTTTTCGCCTGGAGTTACGAAGAGATGCCAGGTATCGATCTTGATATCGTTGTACATGATATTAAGACATAACCAAATGCTAAACCCATTTGGCATAGACTTCACCCAATGCACCCACGCAAAGTTGTTGCTATCAATCTTGAAGTTGAAAAACTTCTTAAAGTTGGCTTTATCTATCCCGTGGATTTGACTGATTGGGTATCCAATCTAGTTACGGTGAATAATAAACAAGGTACCATGTGAATCTGTATAGATTATAGGGACATAAATAAAGCTTGTCCTAAGGACAATTACCCAACCCCTTTCGTCGACCAAATTGTTGACGACTGTGCCGGCAGCGAAATCTTCTCTTTTATGGATGGTTTCTCCGGCTATAATCAAATTAATATTTTACCCATAGACCAACACAAGACCACTTTTATTTTCCCTTGGGGGACCTTTGCCTACCCGGGAAATTACCCTTTGGTCTTAAGAGCGGTGTGACTTTTTAGCATGCTATGTCTTATGATTTCCATAATAGTAAGCATATTGTGCAACCCTATCTTGATGATCTACCGGGCCTTTATTCCATTACATCGCCAAGATCATAGCACATTTAAGGGCCATTTTTGTACGTTATCATTGTATTTAAGGGCCATTTTTGTACATTGTCATTATTACCGTATCCGCTTAAACCCACAAAAATGTGTTTTTTGTGTGGAGTCTAGCCGACTACTTGGTTTTATTGTGTCGATACAGGAGATTCAAGTAGACCCTTTGAAGGTTGAGGCTATCCTTAATCTACCTGCGCCTTCCACTTTACGCCAGCTCCAAAGTTTGCAAGGGAAGGCAAAATTTTTACATCATTTCATCCCCAATTACGTTGAACTGACGAAAGGATTCACTCGGCTACTTAAGAAAGGTTACAAGTTTGTATGGGGCGATATTGCAAACAAAGCCTTCGAAGCTTTGAAACTTTCCTTAACCCATACACCATTACTGTTTCCCCCTGACTATAGTTGGGATTACTTCCTCTATTTAGCTTCTTCGGACTCTACCATTGCCATGGTATTAGTCCAAGAGGATGATTCGCATGACAAACATGTGATATACTATTTGAGTCGGAGTCTCATGACTACCGAGACCAAATACTTACAAGTGGAGAAATTGTCCTTAGCAGCTATTCAAGTTGTCCAACGTCTTCGTCATTATGTATTATTATGATAAACCACTGTTATTTTCGATTGCAACCCTATGCAACATATCCTTACGCGACAATTGCTAGGGGGAAAGTACTCCAAATGAATAGTGATTCTCCAAGAGTTTGACTTAGAGTTCGAACATGCTAAGTCTAAGAAATATTTTGTTTTCACCGAACTGATATGTGACCTTCCCTCCACTGAGAAAGAAAATGTGGCAAAGGATTCCTTACCTAATGAATCCCTTTTTCTGATCAGTTATGATGACATATGGTACGAAGATATTATTATCTATATCCAGACTCAAACTTTCCGGCCCAGTCTCTTTAGTACAGATCGTCATCGTATACGCTATCAAGCCTGCCAATACATCATTCTAGTTGATAATCTTTACCGCCGTGGTGTCGATTCCATTTTTTGACGATGTCTCACTTACAACAAAGCTGAGAAATATTTGAATGATTGTCACTCTGGAGCATGTGGTGGTCATATGTATGGGTATGCCACTGCCCAAAATATCTTACGAGCGAGTTATTTCCGACCTTCTTTGTTTAAGGATTGCATCATTGTTGTTCAGAAATGCCATGCTTGCCAAAATTATAATAACAAGATAAGATCTCATCCTGTAGTTTTCATTGGTCCATTCACCAAATGGGGCATTGACTTCATGACATGTAATCATCACTCGGCCGGGGGCATGGATACATCTTTGTAGCTGTGGATTATTTCACTACATGGGTCGAGGCAATGCCTACATTTAATAACACCGGGAGAACTGCAGCATTGTTCATATTCAATCATATCATTACTCGGTTTGGTATGCCTCAAGCTATCGTTACCGATCACGGTAGTAATTTTTGGAATTTTATGATGTATGAACTTACTGAAAAGTTGAGTCTTCGTCATGAAAACTCAACCTCCTATTACCCATAGGCCAATGGCCAAGTTGAAGAAATCAACAAAGTTCTCATTACTATACTTCGATGGATGTTAAGAATTCATAAGACAACCTGACACACGATGTTGTTCTCAGCATTATGGCCCTATCGGACATATGTTAAGTCTGCCATGGGATTTACACCTTTCCAGCTAGTTTATGGTATCGAGGCTATCCTGCCAATTGAATGTGAAATATCGTCTTTAAAACTAGTCGTTGAACTTCTCCCCAATACCTCTGTCGAAGAAGAACGTCTTTTTTATTTGATGCAATTAGATGAAACTCGTCGTGATGCCGCTCTAGTTATTGAAACTCAGAAGAAACGTGTTAAATCCCAATACGACAAGCATGTCAAGCCATGTATTTTTCTGAAGGTGATCTAGTTCTCCTCTACGAGCAGGATTGTGATTTTCTAGGGGCTGGTAAATTCGAGGCCATGTGGTGAGGTCTTTACATTGTCAAACGTGTTTTGGAGAAGGGAGCTTATGAGCTAGTCGATTATGATGGAATCCCTTTGAGTGAGCCCCAAAATGGGCTTTACTTAAAGAAGTACTATGCTTAAGTCATTTTTGCATGAGTTCTTATACTTTTAGTGTATCATACTCTTGCATGTTTTTTTGTTGTTTGGTTTTGAACTTCAGTGGCTTACCTTGCATTGTTCTTGGTTTCTAGATGTTGGTGTCTTTGCTACCCTACATTGGCTTTGTTGATGGCGCTAGTCATAGTACTCAAAACTTAGCATCTGCTTTGTGGAAAATTTACACACCTACGGATGAATTGGTTAGTCTACATGGTGTTTTCCTTGGTTGAGCAACTAACAATATCGCGGAATATAGTGCAGTCATCGAATTATTGACCGATGTTGTGTCTCTTGAAATCCGTCATCTTATTGTACGCCTCGATTCACAGTTGTAATCCTACAGTTGAGTAACCTCTACTCCATTCAAAGTCCTACGCTATTAAGGGTATATTTACGAATTCACCTCTTGGAACGTCATTTTGATTACATTGAATATCAATACATTCCTAGATGTCTAAATAAATTAACAGATGCATTGGCTAATTATGTATTAGATAGACATTTGAGAAATTTATAAATCCAATCACACTTTGTATATACAACAAGTAAGCCAGTAGAAACCTCATATATATATATATATATAACAATAAAAGTTTTACAAAAACATTTTTTTGTCCGAAGACGTAAATATAAAAAATGTGAAGCACATGGCTTCATATACAAATATAGCATCAAGGATGTTGCTCACTATAACATGTGAGTACTCGTGCTACTCTATGGATCAGTCGACCGATGGAAGCAAATACACCCATTGTGTGGCGCTGATAATGCCTCGGGATATCATCAATAGAGGTATCTGGGACGTCCATCGTCATTCCCTCTAAGTTTTTCTCTATAGCCTCGTAGTCAGCAACAACTAATCCTACTACGTTGACCCTCTCTCCTCGCCTCTGAATGGAGGATGAACCTGGAGGTCGATGAGGTCCCACATCTACATCATTAAAGAGATTTTTGATTAGTCATCGGATAAATAACATAAAAACATTTCATATTAAAAAATCACAAAAACATTATAAAAACAAAATGTACTTCTTACCTATGTTCCCCCATTGAGAAACTTCAGGAAGAACCAAGTATGGATCACCTCGGAAGTCTAAGCCGACATATGTGTAGTCATCTACCATAAGCATCTGGGTCCCCAACTAGTCAAAGAAAACATCATTATACTTGATGATAGGACCAGTCACATGTCGTGCCATGAGGTCGACCCACTTCTTCATTCTTGGATCTTGTGGAGCAGGTATACCCCACTCTACCTATAGGCGTAAGTTTGGAACCCTCTCCAAGAATAAGGACACCAAAATCGACCCGAATTCGAATTGTTTCAGGTCACCTCTCCTACACTTGGTCAATTGTTTTTTCATGCTTCTGAGAACCCCGTCACTCCAATTGAAAACTTGGGGCTCCATACATTCCAGCACATACTGGAAATAGCTCTGAAGAGCCATATGGGGAGCTCCACTCCCTACCATGCATGCGATGGTGTAAAGGATAGTCCGTAAAGGTAAGTCACAGACATCTCTTATAGCGACTTTGTCACTATGCTTCTGAGTACCAGAAACACAATGTGCACTGATATAATGGCTCATAGGTTCACCACCTCCCCTGCTACATGTCAGTGTAACTCAAGCCCCTCGGCGACACACCCTGGTCAAGAAGTAGGTATCCTCAATATCTATCGCAGGAATTTGAACCCCCACATGGAATACCTGCTGGTCCACATCCCACATGTGAACTAAGTATTCGAGCAACCTCAACTGAGCCCTCATGACCTAGATCTTGAAGAATTTTAGCAGTCCACACTGCCGGAGGGCATTTACCGTTCCCAGGTCATTCCCAACAAAGTAATCTTCATCCTCATGCTCTCTCTCTCAACATTTCAACATCCTTATCGTAGAAAACCTGAAATGGAACATAAAAGAGGGATTAACACCTTCATCTTCTCCCTGGAAAATGTTTATTGGAAAATACATCTTGAAACATTTTTTGAATTGCGCACGTCAGAGACATCGCAATCTAGCCTTAAGGCCGACTGCTTCGACCCTGGGTCGTCGCAGGGCACGATATAGGGTGCCTGCGATGACCTCCATGCATGGGTACCCTTGGAAAATCAACCCAAAAGGCCATTTCTAACCAATGAAAATAAAAAATGAATCCATGAAAAGTTGAAGGAGATGAAAATTACCTGTCCTGCGGAGATCGTTCGCCAAACGATCAACCATGCCTCCTACAATCCACAGTGGAAGTTTGAGGTAAAAAAGGGGTTTTGGAACAAAGTTTGGGTGAAGTAACAATGAAATGGTAAAATGAAGTTTTTACCCAATTGTATTAACTTTTTACTTTTCCATTTCATTTTTTATATTATTTTATGTATTTCACCTAAACCCTAGACTTCTAATGGTATTACAAGTGTTTGATTTTTCGTAGGTGAGAAATCTAGGAGTGGAATATTGAACAAGGATACATCTCTTGGGTTTGCTTTTATACATTTGTCATATGTACAGATCCTTTTAGAGTTTTTCGAGAAAAACTCTGAGCTTAGTTTTTTCTCTTTCTCATGCTCGTAAATCAATGAGAACGTAGCCGAGTATACTTTTGTCGCTTTTTCGTACCCGTAATGGTAACAAGAAAAATCAAACCTATAGAGTATCCTTTAAGCTCTTTTCACGCTTCGTAAAAATGAAAAGATTGTCGAGCGACCTTGTTCTTTTCACGCTCGTAAAAGTATTTGAAGAAAACATTTGATGGGCGGTAGATTATCACTTTTTTCGGTCTCATCAAATTAACTTACGAAAAAAGGAACTTGTGGAGTCCTCTTTAAGTGTTTTTCAGACTCTCTAAACATGAAAAACCCCCGAGTTTTCTCTCTTTGGACTCGTTAAACAAACATCGAAATACCCATATGGGACCGAACCACTTCTTCTTAGGGTTCGTTAAACATACTTCGAGGGACTCGTCCGAAGGATGGGCTTACATCAACAAGCATATGTTATCCTCCTCAAGCTTGCATAAAAATAAAGAGGTACTCGCCAGAAATGGTGGGGGAAATTTTGGGAAAGAAATGTGTCTCTGTATCCATGTTAGTGGAAGTAACAGTCGCTCTTGAACATGACGCCCCCCTTCGTCATTGTATCTGGGTTGAGAAATCCATTCGTCTCTCGTTTGACCATACACATGTCTATATGTTGGGTCCTCCTTGAGTCAATGCTGCCAAGACCATTGTCATGTCATTCATATGTTCAAGAGAAGTATAACCTTAATAAGCCTCCTATTGAGTCAGCCATATGTAGTTATAAATTTTCTACCATGTCGGCCTTTCCTATGTCAGTTTCGAATCACTTCATATTCTGATCTACCTCAAAATTGTTACTTATTCCATGTCATTGGTGGAAGATACATCAAGGCCCTCCTGTGACGAGTCTTTTCCTGTCGACTTCAACTCATTATCCAGAAAAAATACTTAGAAAAAATTCAATGCCTTAGAGCCTGCATGCCTCAATGGCAGGTTTCTTCACTTTCAACATTGGGTTCACATCATTGGCCCCTGATTGGAAGATTTCATCGAGTGTTTGACTTCAACTCATTTATTCACATTCGTTGGATTGTAATGGGGTAACTTGGGAGTCATTGACATCAATGGTGATTTCTCTTACACTTGTTAATGGTTTTCATCATTGACCGGTAATCAACTGGTTTCTACCATGTTCGACTTCAACACCTGTAATCGCATGGTTAGATTCATACTTAAGGATGATGGAATTGAAGACCCTGGATCATCCCATTCCATTCCAAGTTGTGACGAAGTATTCATGATTTATATTGACACATAGATCCACGTTGTATGTCTCATGGCTATGTCTGAATTTGAAATATTTAAAGCATAGATCCACAGTGTATTATGGGTGGCTATGTTGATTCACGATGACATGGATCCACGATGTATATTTAGTGGCCATGACTCATTTACTTTTTGTAATCTGAGTATGGGAATGCCTACCTCGGAAAATGGTATATTATTATGTTTATGCTTGACTATTTACAGGTTCCCAACTAATGTGATTTTTGTTTCCAACGCACAAACATTCTACAAAGTATTTCGGCTATCATGAGTTCCAGCCTCCTACTTTGGGGGGAATTATGTTACAAATTATTTTGGTCATCTTAATGATCCATTGACAAACATGTGTTCATGTTCCCAAAAGAACCTATCTTCATGAGAAAGGTGACTGGCTTTCTCTTCTCAAAAACCTTATTAAGGAGGGTCGTCGTAGGCTGCATCTATTAATCCCTAAATAATGGCTCATTATCCCTTAATTAGGGCATATTACATTAGTAATGGTATTCTATTAATCACAGCTCAAGATCTTGGGGTTTCTCTGCTACATCTAAGACACCTTAGAATTTTCGCTATACTTTTTTTCTACAACGTTTCAGAAGGAACGGATTGGAGGATATTTATTAGACGGATCAAGGTACACTAGGCTACAATTTCATCTCCTGAGGCCTTATACTTTCTGATATACAGCCTGTGAAAGATAGGGTTCTGGAATCATCTTGAACTGAGTCATTGTGGAATTTTTGCTATAAAACTTTTTCTGTAACGTTTCAGACCCTAAAATCGAGAGGCTATTCACAGAAATTAGTAAGGTACCTTTGGTAAAAATTTCAGCATCTTGGTCATCTTACATTTGTAGATACACCATGTGGAAGATAGGGTATCTGACTAGTCCTATTGACTAGTATCAAGAAGGTGTTCCAGGTAAAACAATCATAACTTCTTCCTAGAGTATCCAAATCAAGTGAGACTAGCTGCATTGGATAGTGGACAGTCTGTAGTATTTCTGGTACAATTTTCATAATTTTATATCAATTATTTTGTGTGAGGCACACTATCCAAGTGAGATCTCTTGGAAAGGCCAAAAATCAGCAAGTTGTGGGGAAGTTACTGTAAATTCCACTTGGCACATCCAATTTTGATCAGACCCGTGTCATTGCAGAGAAGAAATATCAGAGAACTACAAAAAAGAAAGTTTCATACCCAGAAGGGAAAAAACTTTGGAGATACAGCAGAAGAAAGATTGTCTAGTAGAACCACCTCAAAATCAAGGTTCAAAAGTGATACTTGGCCAACATGCCACCCAAAAGGGAACTTCTACACCAAATAAGCCTCCAAAAAGTCCTACTTGGACTCTTGATGAAGGTGAATAAATGGCGTCCTTACCTAATATGTAGGCACTTCAAGGTCAAAACAGATCATGATAGTATTAAATACTTCTTGGAACAAAGGCTATCTTC
>SNQJ01S0249182.1:0-10057 GCA_010110895.2 Picea sitchensis | reverse complement strand
CATGAGGAAACCCATAAAGGGAGAAAACCTCTTCTTCTTAGAATGATAGGCAGTCTTTTAAGTTCTGTACATCATCAATATTTGAGAACCAACTCAAAATGAGGCTACAACCTCTTCTTTAACAAGCTACAACTTGTAGAGAGCACCAACACTCTGGTTTCTCTAGCATCCACTAGAAGGAAGCACCAACTACCTAAGAGTTCCAGAACCAACTGGATGGAAGCATCAACTTCCAGTCACACAGGAACCAACCTGTATAACAAAGAACAGTGGTTCTCCCTTGCACCACCCTACCACCCTATTTTTTCTGGCTGCAACTAGATGGAAGCTACAACTCCCTGTGTTCAAGCACCCACTTGAAAATTTGAGGACAACAGTCCTCCCTAGCACCACCCTACCACCCTGAGATATAAATATTTGCTTGCTGAAGTTTATTATAGTGATATAGTATTTATCAATGGATTACCAGTCTCATCACTATTCTTCTACACTAGTTCGCTCTTCCTACATCAGTGTCTTCCTGCTCGCATCTTATTGCACTTAAGTTCTCGTACAGTTTGATTTTTTCACCATTTCTTCTCTGTCCAACTTATGTTCTTCATCTCTGCATTTTCTCCCTCAGTTCATGCTGTAATATTCATTGCTTACAGTTCGACTACTTTTTACAGAGAAACAACAACCTCTCTCTTTCACAACATTTTTCTTTTATTCCTACTCTCATCATCCGTTACACTTCCCATCTCCAACGCTCAAGTCAGGAATCTAAAAAATGCTCAGGAATCATGATTCCAACGCTCAAGAATAATGATTCAACCACTCAGGAGAAATGATTCAGTTAGTGTAACTAAATTGTAACTGATCAAGAAACCACAAAGTGAAACAACAACCCTTCGATCATATTCTGTTTGATCAACGTCATTGGATTATACACGTAGAGGCTTTTTTAATTTTCAACGCATAACCTCCGATGTGGAGCCTAGCAACGCTAGATCCTTCTTCAATATTCCACTGATGTGACCTTGGATGATGCTCTCATGTGACCACATGATTGCGGGCGTGGACAAAGGTGATTTGAGGGCAATCTGCTTTTCACCCCGTAATTCACTACAGAGCTCCACGCATGCCTTTGGTGATACCGTGGTTTTGATTACGACGCGCTCATGAAAAATTAAGACTCGAGCATGTTCTGACCCCGCAATGTGACGTGACCGTCGATCTCATGATCTTGAAGGTGCTCCTGAACTGATGGTTCAGATATATCCTTTCAAGTTCTGCAGATCAGATCTAACCTTCCTAAATCAACAACTGTGATTTACTTCATGATCCAGGCTCTGAGAGTTTCAAATATCAAATCCTACTTCCCTATGTATGTCAATCTTCCAGAGTCGATGATCCGTGGACACCTGTCCTTCTCAATTGACAGATTTTCCTCTACTTCGGGGATTTTTCCTCTCAACTAGATTAACAGTACTGTGTACCCTTTCTCAATCAATGGTCGAGATCTACTTCGCTACTCCAGGCTTTGATGATTTCAATTCTTAACCTTCACGCTCTCCCAGAATGCTTTTAGCCGGAGTCCATAGATTCCTGCCACGTGTCCTCCTCAAATCGATGGTCCTCGTTCACTTCGGGACTTCGACCTTCGGGAGATTCAACTCCTCTACATTTGCTTGCTCCCAAAGTGTTTCACCCGGAGTCCACGATCTAACAATGTGTGTCCCCTTGAATTGGATGGTTGAGGCTTACTTCGGGCCTTTACCTGAAATCCACAGATTTACGTCATGTCTCTTCAAGATTAGACAATACAGATCCACTTTGGATGATTAGACACTTGAGATTTACTCTGGAATATCTGACGACTGAGATCTATTTCGGATGATCGAACGATTGAGATTTACTTCATATCTCCGGCTCTCCAAGCTTCAGGAGTTTCAGATCTCAACTGAAAACTCTCGAAGCGATTTCTCCGGAGTTCACAATCCATCACCACATATCCCTCTAGATCTGACGGTTGAAATTTGCTCTGGCTCTTCGGCTCTCTGGGCTTTTGGAATTTCAATTCTCAACTGGAAATTCTTGAAGTGAGATTTCTTTGAAATCTCAGATTAGCTGACATATACTCCCCCTGACAATCAATGGTCAGGATTTTTCATCGACGGTTTTCACCTCCTCCCCATCCACAAACTTCTGAAGTTGTGGATATCGTACCACTTGTCCTCCTCAATGATGGATGACCCCAAATCACTTCGGGACTTTGGAAATTTGGTAAGCTCCCTCTCCTGCGTGTGCAAAGAACTAAGGCTTGCACACCTTGATTTGATCGAATGGTTGTTGATCCTCTGGATCAGTGATCCAATGGTCGAGAGGACTCTCGAAGCAGATCCATGATCAAGGATTTTGATCCTAATCACATTTCTGTACTTCAATTTCCCTTCTAAGATTTGAACTCTGCAAACTGTTCACTTCTCCTCCTGAGCTTATGCTTTTCTTGTTTTCCATCGTCATTGCTATTCTTTCCATCAATGACAAGCAAACTCTTCCTGTAAAACATGCCAACAAAAACCACATTTACTACTCCATGGGGAACCTTTATGTATGACAAAATGCCTTTTGGATTGATGAATGCAGGTGCAATTTTTCAAAGAGCAATGGATATAGCATTTGTTGGCAAAAAATATAAATTTATTTTTATTTATCTAGATGATCTTCCATTATTTTTTAATTTTGATAGAGAACACTTGGTACATCTTAGCCAAACATTCAAAAAATGCAGAAAATTTGGTTTGTCTTTGAACATTAGGAAATATCATTTTGCCATGCAAGAAGGTAAGCTGTTAGGACATATCTTATCAAAATATGGAATCAAAGTAGATCCAAAAAGAGTTGAAGCTATTGATTAGATCAATATTCCCAGAAATAAAAAAGAAATTCAATCATTTTTAGGAAGAATTAATTTCTTGAGGAGATTTACTCCAAATTTGGCTGAAATTATCAAATTGATCATATAAATGGTGAAGAAGGATACTGAGGTGAAATGGACGATGGAATCTAAGACATCCTTCCAACAAGTCAAGAAATCTATAGGAGAAGCACCATTGCTGGTAAGTCCTAATTATACAAAGGAGTTTTTAATATTTTCCTTTGCATATGTATATACTATTGCAGTGATGCTTCTTCAGAAAAATGATGAAGGATTTGAACAACCTATTTCCTTTTTTAGTAAAATCCTCAGAGATGCAGAGTTAAAATATGGCATTCTAGAGAAACACGCTTATTCTATGGTAAATACACTCAAGGATTTCCAGACATATGTTTTACATTTAAGAATAATCACATATGTACTTACTAGTACAATCAAAGATATCATAATTCAACTTGATAGTGATGGAAGAAGGGGAAAATGGTTGGAAAAAATTCAAGTATATGATTTGGAAGTCAAACCAACCAAACTGGTAAAAGGACATGGTATGGAAAAATTAGTTTTTGAATCAAATTTCAGAGCCCTGGGAATAAATCATTTCAAGTCTGAAAATTCTCTCTGACACATTGAAGCAATTGATGATCAAATGCCAACAATTCAGATTGATGACAACTTTTCTTCCTCTTCTTGGTATAACAATATAGTGTCATACCTTCTTACTCTTCAATGTCCTGCTGGCATGATTCCTTCCAAGGAAAGAACCTTAAAATTACAGGTGATCAAATATTGCATTATCAATGCTAAGTTATACTGGAAGGATCCTTTGGATTTCTTATTATGCTGCCTTACAGAACCCGAAACAAAAGGTGTCATTGATGAGTTTCATAAAGGAGTATGTGGAGGATACCATGCTTGGAGAGCAACAAATTATAAAATTTTAAGGGAAAACTATTATTGGCCAAGGTTAATCACTGCCGTAAATGCAAGGGTCAGAGCTTTCAAATCATTCCAAATTTTTGTTGGGAAGCAAAATCTCCCTGCCTTACCTTTAGTTCCTGTTAAAGCTGAAGATCCTTTCCAACAACATGGCCTAGATTTCATCGGAGAGATTCATCCACAAACAAGTGCCCGACATAGATGGATTTTAACTGCTATTGATTACTTTACTAAATGGGTCGAAGCTATTCCAACTCAGAATGCTATAGATTCAGTAGTAATATTTTTTTTGGAAGAGAACATTCTTGCAAGGTTTGGTTGTCTAAGAAAAATAGTCATAGAAAATAAACAAGCTTTCAAATCTATTTCTATGATAATTTTTTTACAAAAATATAATATCATTTTGGGTCATTTCAAAACTTATTATCCTTAGGGAAATGGGTTGGTAGAGTCATCTAATAAAATCTTAATAACGATAATTAATAAGGTTTTGACAGAAAATGAAAAAGGCTGGCATATACATTTAAAATATGCTCTATGGGAAAACATAATCAACACCAAGAAATCTATAGGTATGTCTCATTTCCAATTAGTTTATGGCACAAATGTTATTCTTTCTATTAATCTTGCTCTTCCTATGATGAAACTATTGCAGGATGCTAATGAAGAACCAAATGATTTGACAAGAAGAATAAATCAAATAATTTAAGTTCAACAAAACATAAGAGAAGTGTATGATAAGTTTCAAAAATACCAAGACAATATGAATTCCATCTTTGATAAGAAAGACAAAGAGAGAGAGAGTTTCTACCTGGAGATTTAGTCTTGAAGTGGGAAGCTAGAAAAGAAGATGTTGGGAAGCATGGAAAATTTGACCATCTCTGGTTTGGTCCTTTCAAAATTACAATAGTTGAAGGGAGAAATTCATTCTCTCATGAAAATTTAAATGGAGAAATTCTCGAGGCCCCTATCAATGGGCGGTTTTTAAAACATTTTATGCAATAGTTTACTTTTTAGTTTCCATTGTATATACCGGATTGGATTGGATTTACATTGGCAAATTTTTTATTTCTTTTTCTTTTTTCAAAAGTTATTTAAGTATTTTTGAATGCTAAATTTATGTAAATATTTTCAAGAAAATAATGGTTTTTATTTTATTTCAAGAAAAATAAAAGGAAAATATAAATTTTCTACAAAAAATAAAATCATCTTTTTCTTTTCATAAATAAAACTTACTCATTAGTTAATAAACAAATACTCCTCTTGAAAAAAATAGTTGAAAGTTTCAGAGAATAGGACTGTTAAAACATAATAACAGTCTTTGAATACAAAAGTTCATAAAATATATGTTCAAAACTTGATATTTTGTACAAATGATTGCCTATCTCTCTGCTTAGCTTTGTCAAATTTTCACAATTTAAAAAAACAAAAAAAACAAAGTAGATATGGAAGCCTACTAATGACTAATGATATGAATTACATCTTCCTTGTGTTTTACTTCCTTTACTTCCACAAATTGTCTAACTGTTGAAATTTCGCATTTTCTTGAAGGGCCAATGATTGAGGTTCTTCAACATTTTGATGATCTGCTAGAGGTGAACATTCTTCAATAAAATGAGATGATGTTGTAGAAACTCAAGACCCAAATGATTCCGCAGGAATGTTCATTGGTGGTTGCCGTCTGCAAAAAATTCTCAACTGTTGGCGATGAGAACTTAAACAAACTATGTTTTGACTCACAACTCTTGTTATACTCACCATTTCCTCTCGATGTCGCAGTTCCTGAGATTGAATCTGTTGATGAAGTTGAAAATTTGAATTTTGGATCTCTCGAATCCTTTCTGACTGCTCCCAAACCTTTTCCTGAAGAGTAAAGATCGCACAATCAACACATTCACAGTCATCACATTCACCACTCATATCTTCCCTTTTTTAGACTCTCTGGAATTAGGTGATGAATAAATACAATTCCTTTTTCAAAAATTCAAAGGAAATCAGGCAACACCTCCTTTTCTTTCTTAGTTTTTAGTAAAAATAAAAATCCTGATTATAACAGACACGAGGAATATTTCCCATGAATTAAAAATGGCTTCATCATCTGGTGAAAAGATTGAAGAAGCGGGGAAAATACGATCTATAACATCATTTTGATTGGATATAAGATGATCTCTGGTACGTAAATAAATCAATAATTATAAGAAAAACAAAACGATTAGAATATGACTGATTCCGCAGGAATGTTAATTGGTGGTTGTCATCTGCAAAAAATTATCAACTGTTGGCGATGAGAACTTAAACAAACCGTGTTTGGACTCACAACTCTTGTTATACTCACCATTTCCTCTCGATGTCGCAGTTCCTGAGATTGAATCCGTTGATGAAGTTGAAAATTTGAGTTTTGGATCTCTTGAATCCTTTCTGACTGCTCCCGAACCTTTCCTGAAGAGTAAAGATCGTACAATCAACACAATCAAAGTCATCACATTCACCAATCATCTCTTCCCTTTTTCAAACTCTCTGGAACTAGGTGATGAATAAATATAATTCATTTTTCAAAAATTCAAAGGAAATCAAGCAACACCTCCTCTTCTTTCTTATTTTTTTAGTAAAAATAAAAATCCTGATTATAACAGACATGAGGGATATTTCCCATGAATTAAAAATGGCTTCATCATCCAATGAAAGATTACAAAAGCAGGGAAAAGACAATCTGTAACATCATTTTGATTGGATATAAGATCATCTATGGTACACAAATAAATAAATAATTATAAGAAAAACAAAACAATTAGAATATGACTGTGGAACAGAGCAAATCATGAGTCTTGTCTGGACACAAAAACTCATGTGAATTAGTTTTTGTTCAGATTGATATGTTTTAAACTTTTGATATATTTGTCTCTCTCTCTCTAGTTATTTCTAGGAATAATATTCTCATTCATTCTCAATTATATTAGTCCTTGTAGAAATGACAAAACTTAGCCTAACACTAAAAACTTAGAAGCATATTTTCAAAACAAGTTGGGCGAAGATTTTTTATGTTTATTTTGTTTAATTGAAAAAGTATGTCTAGGCTAATCCTAGTAAATTTAGCCCTAATATCAGATTTCAGCTGACGAATTTGCTCAAGGTTTATCCCTAAAATAAATATTTTTTTCCAAATTTACATATAGGCGAAGGTATACTTAGAATTGAAAGAAAATTAATCTTAGAGTATTCTTAAAACTATAGACAAACCATGTCTTTTATCAAATCAGAAACATATGTCATCCCTTGTATCTTAGATACAAAATGATTTCCCCCACTTCAAAGTAATAAAATCAAAGACAGATGGTGAAAGGAAATTCACAAATTGATTTCCCCCATCTTGTCCAAATAGAGATGATGAAAGGAAATTCATATATTGATTTCCCTCATCTTAGTTAAATGAAAGCTTGTTTTTGAAGTGGCGAAAGGAAATTCAATAAAGGGAGATATAGATAACTTCACCGGGGTACTGAACATGCCCGATGTAAGTGAATAAATATCTATGATGTCTGTAAGGTTGTCTTACACATATATATAATAAACTCTGTTATTTAGTGTTTTTTCAATAATATTTATATCTTGAACCAAGTAGTATTCCTTAAATAAACATATTTTCCATCTTTATAACCTTGAGAGTGAACATAGTCAATTAAAATATGATATTTTTGTTAAAATTACTTTGATTATCCTAAACAATTATTGAATCAATTTTAAGAAAATAAAGCACTTATTATCCTGGATTGAAATCAATCACCAAGTATGCTTTAAGATTTTTAGATATGGTTATGTTTATCTTATCTATATACGATAAAATTTCAAATAAAGAAAGAAAATATTTTAAATCAATAAACGAAAGAAATAATGACTCCATTTACCCAATAAAGGCACCTGGTCTATTGTTCTTTCGTGCCTCACAGAGAGCCATAATCCCCAGATGGAGCCTATGTTAGAACACTATTGAAATTTTCAAATAAAAAAAACAAATTTTGAATTCATTTTTGTTTTGGTCTTTTCAAAATAAATTCTTAAACTTAGGAATATCAATTTTTAGAATAAAAGATGTTTCCGTTACATCCTGACAGGGTGCATAAAACACAAACCATTAAGAAATTGACAGTCATATGGATCAATGGTTCTCACAACTTCGAATTTCTAGAATTGTAAAAGGTTTAAACAAAGTAGAAGTACAAAGTTCACTCCGGAACTTCACGATTCGAGAGTTCAAGATAAAAGGGTTCAAAGCCCTAAAAATCCTGAAGTCGTGAAGCTCTAGAGTCTTAGAGACATGAATTCCCGAAAAATATTTTAAAATTAATCAACTGACGTGTTATATGTCACCTGCCAATCTTTACTTGTGCTGACACATGGCACTCATTTTGGGCACCTTAGTCACATCATTCGCACGATTTCAGGTGACATGTGTCACTCACATTTTATGACACATCATCAACAATGACGTAAATACTACCACATCACTCCGGGAGATTGTCCTCTGGGAGATCATTCAAGAACAAATTCAAACAAGTTCTGAAGTGCCAGAGCGCCGAAGTGCCCGAATGATCATAATAATAAATCACCAAAGATTAATGGGATAAGCATGTTTTAGTAGGTGTGATTTACAGTAAGTAATCACTTTGCGAGTTCGGACTTCGGGGAAACTATATTCACTGTTAATACAAACTCACGAAGCCCCGAAGCTCCGAAGTCCTGAAGTTCCAAAGCACTTAGAGTTAAAGTGACCTTAATCCGTGATCAATTAAAATGAAACAATAATTAAAGTTGACTAATTGCTTCGTGAATTCGGCCTTCAAGAGATATCTATTATTCCTCAATCAAAACTCCCGAATGTCGAACCTTCGAAATACCTTATCTTAATTACGATCATTAAAAATGCACTACTACATATGACCAAATCTGCCACAGTTTTCATTGCTATTTCCACACATATCCGTCGCACTTTCCATGAAGGAAAACAACATTTTTCGTGGAAAATTTTATGTCTCTATATCCACGCACTAAGTATTCATGGAAACAATGACGAAATTAGGCCGCCATGTGTCATCATCCTAAATATTTTATGTTAAATTCTTTTTTTCACATTGTTGTAATTACGACAAACTATCGTCCGTAGACCGATGAACATACATCAGAAAGATGGAATCCCAAAGAAAATATTTAACTTCTTGCCACAAACATTTGTCGCTGTAGGGACGCAAGTTCGTGGTAAGACGAAGAGATGTATATGTTCTTGCGATGAACATGCGTCGCTATAATGACGAAGGAGAATGGAAATAGAGATGAAGGAGCGTGGCATAGTAGAAACCCCACCAATGGCTTGTGACGTAGATGCAATACTTGCGACAAACATACGTCGCTACAGCGACGACTTCTGTAGGTTTTTTTTTTTTAAATTGGATAGTTTTCTAGTCTCCGATGATTGAATGGGGAACTCAAATATTTAAAATTACTATTGTCCATATTTATCCCTGATATGATAGGCTGAACAATAATCTCCTTGTTCAATATAGTGGTTTAAAAAAATTCCTACCCCTTGTTGATTTAATGATTTGTAGTTTCTTTAATGGTTTGTTGGATGTCTTTTTCACAATCCTCTTGCTGCTGCCTTTCTTCAATTGTACCTATTTTAGAAATGTGAGTTCTTGATAGAAATATACTAAATATATCTCTAGGTTTAATCATACAATCTAATGAGTTTTTCTTTTTCTTTGAAAATTTAGATGGACTTAAATGTAGTTTTTAACACCTCCCCAACAATGACACCAAAAAGTGACGGGCCAAATAATTACAACAAGTTTGTTGAACTCCTTAGCTTCACTTTAAATTATAAATACATGTGCATGCTTCTTTGATGAGGTAATACGCACTATATGTGAAATTATATTAGTACAATCTAACTTCTAAACTTGATGAATGATGTGTAACCTAGGGTTGGCTTGAACGTTTTATTGGTATTTCCTTTTAAGTGATTTTTCTCATGACCTTAACTCCCTTTTCTTATAAGAAGTAGGAGATTTTATAGGGTAACTTATATGGATGCTACATGATTGATCCCATGAAGATATTGGAATATAATAAAATAATGTGTCATAGGTGTTGATACTGAGAGGGGGGTGAATCAGTATCAAGTACAATTTAAAACCTTTTTCAACTTAT
>SNQJ01S0249181.1:0-12950 GCA_010110895.2 Picea sitchensis | reverse complement strand
TTGTAACTGAAGTCTTAAGTCTAGTTCTATTTTAGAACTAAAGTGTAATGTTGAGTTGTAACTGAAGTCTTAAGTCTAGTTCTATTTTAGAACTAAAGTGTAATGTTGAGTTACAACTGAAGTCTTAAGTCTAGTTCTATTTTAGAACTAAAGTGTAATGTTGAGTTACGATTGAAGTCTTAAGTCTAGTTCTATTTTAGAACTAAAGTGTAATGTTGAGTTTCAACTAAATTCTTAAGTCTAGTTCTATTTTTGAACTAAAGTGTAATATTGAGTTGTAACTGAATTCTCAAGTCTAGTTTTATTTTTGAACTAGAGTATACTAGTCTCAAGTCTAGTTCTAAGTTTGAACTAAAGTATGAAGTTGAGTGATGATTAAAGCATGCAAACAAGTTACTATTTCGAGCCTCTCCTCTTCCCCTCTTCATCCTATATAAGCAGAGATCGAACCCTCTCTTCAACACAATTTGATATGCAAGCTAAGGGTGAAGAAATAGAGGAGCATATCAGTGATAAAGAGGCAACATACCAAAGAAGCATATCAATGTTATATATCAACAATAGAGGTTGCATATCAGAGGCATATATCAACAACATATCAGTGTTGTATATCAACAATAGAAGCAACATATCAGAGATGTATTTTAGCAAGGTCTCTTAGGTATTTGTCAGGTTAGAGTCATCTTGGCAAGCTCTTTAAGAGTAGAACATTCATGGTGGATATTTGTAAGTGATCTTACATTATTAATGCAATAAAGGAATATCGTTTGTTGGGGTTGTTCTCCCTGTACAGGGTTTCCCCAAGGTATATGTGTTGTTGATGTGCATGCTTACTTATATACATAGTTATTTCTATTCATTTATGATTTGGTATTGTTGAAGTGTATTAAGACAGAATCAAAGTATTGAAGAAAATAAAAGAATTAATCTACATAAGAAATCAAGCTCATAATTTAACATGGTATTAGAGCCTAGGGTGTGTTAAATGTGTTGAAGTGTAGCAAAAGGTTCACACAGATCCAAGCTAGCTTGATTAAGTTTCCAGTGTGAAGTCCATGGCATCCTCCATTTCAGTCAGGGCCAAGGATAGGCTCGAAGGAGCAACCAAATTCAATGTGTGGAAGCTTCGGATAACAAATATCTTGCAAGATCATGATCTCAAGCAGTATGTGACTACAGTGGTGGAAGAACTAACAAATAATGTAGGAAGATTCAAGCAAAGGCCAAGCGAATCAACTTTGACTTAGTAAAAGACAGTATAATGCCTGCAATGACTTCGTTGATGACTACCAAGGACTGTATGGATACCTTGGTGAATCTGTATGAGAAACATACTCCAAGTCATAAGAGGACACTTAAGAACAAGCTTAAGTATTTGAAGATGGAGAAAGGTGAATCAGTGGCATCTTTCTATTCCAGAATAGTTCAAGTCAGAGATCAGCTTTTGGTCACAGGGGTGACAGTGGATGATGGTGATTTAGTGTAGGCCATTTTTTATAGTCTTCCTTCTTCATGGGAGACCTTCTTATCCAGTGTAAGTGGGAGAGAGATTCAGACCACGTTTGAGAGGTTATGGCATGATTGCCTCTAGGAGGAGAGTCACAAAGCCACCAGGAGTGATCCAACGAAAGAAGAGAACTCATCTTTAGCATGAAGATTCAACGGAAAGAAGAAAGGCACTTTCCAAAAAGGCTCTCAGAGGAAGCCAAACACCAAAGGTACATTCAAAGGCAAGAATATTGATACATCTAATATTAAATTCTTTAGTTGTAATAAGTTGGGTCATCTTTCTAAATATTGTTGGTTTAGAAATAAATATCCTAGGAAAGGGAAACATCATGCCTCAACTGTTGAGGATGATGAATCCAAAAGAAATCAGAAAATTCCTTCTAATGAGAAAGAAAATAGAAAAGAATATTACTAGGTTTCTACCTTATCCAGTTCAGTTTTCATGGGGCCGAAAACTTGGTTAGTAGACAATGGTGCATCAAAGCACATGACATGGTTCAAGGAGATCCTCTCAGATTTCGAGACAAAATCTTTTGCAAAGCATGTTGAGCTTGGGGATGAAAAATGTTACAAGATACAGGGAGTAGGCTCTATCTCCTTCAGATTGGAATCTGGGGCTAAACTTCATGTTGATGAAGTATTATATGTTCTAGGGCTCAAGAAGAATCTTTTATAAGTTGCAACCCTTGAGGACAAGGGATATTGATTGATATTCAAGGACAGGAAGGCACTACTATGGGCTAAAGGTAGCCACTTAAGTACAACATAACCCATTGGAACTCATAGTGGAGGATTGTATGTCATGCCAGGACAGTCAGTTCAAGCATTGGCTCATGATGCGACTACCTGCAACAATTTTTGGCACATAAGACTTGGACATCTTCATTACAAAGCTCTTCTATATCTACAGAACATGGTATGTGGCATGCCCTCTATTTCTGTTAGTAAAAATGAAATTTGTAAGGGATGCATGCTAGGTAAAAATATAAAGAAAACATTTCCTAGTAGTGACAACAGAGCTCAGGGCATCTTAGATCTGGTTTTTTCTGATGTATGTGTTCCCATGTCATCTCCCTCACTCAGTGGTTGTTTATATTATGTCATTTTTATTGATGATTACTCAAGAAAATGTTGGATATATTTCCTTAAAGATAAAAGTGACACATTTGATAAATTCAAAGACTATAAAGCCTTTATTGAAAAGTAGACAGAGAAACACATCAAAATCCTTAAAAGAGACAATGGAGGAGAGTTTGAACCTCTCCAGTTTGAGGATTTTTGCAAGTCAACAGGAATCAAGAGACAGTTGACTGTGCCATATAACCCTCAACAAAATGGAGTTGTTGAGAGGAAAAACAAGACAATTTGTGAGGCAATGAAAGCAATGATGTTTGACTAGGATCTACCAAATTATTTATGGGAAGAATATACCTCCACTACCATGTATATTCAGAACATGTGTCCACATGCTCTCTTGAAGGACAAGACTCATGAAGAGGTATTCTTAGGGATCAAACCTGAAGTAGGGCATCTAAGGATATTTGGGTGTCCTGTGTATATTCATGTCCCTAAGGAAAAGAGGACAAAGATGGAACCCTCATGCAAGAAAAGGGTTTTTGTGGGGTACAATGAGAACTCCAAGGTTTACATAATTTATGTACAAGGTCAGAGGAAAATATAGGTAAGAAGAGATGTGAATTTCCATGAGCAAGCTGCATTTAAGAAATCCAGAGAGCTTCAACAGGAATCAAAAGTAGTTCAGCCAACTTCACCCTCTTCTAAAAATGAAGAGTCAGATGATCAGAGCGAGGAAGCTTGTGAAAGGCCAAGGAATGATCCCCTAGAAATTGTTGAAGTGTTAGAAAGAAATCTTGAAGAACCTCCAGCCAAAAGGAAGCCAGGGTGGCTTAAAGAAATAGTGTAGGAAGCAGAAAGGATAGGTTCCCCAAAGGAACTTTCAGGGAAAGGAAGAGGCCTCATAGGTTTGGAGGCTATGTTGCACTGATGAACAACATTAGTGATGCTAAACCTTATTCATTTGAAGAAGCATATAAATTACAAGTATGGAAGGATTCCATGCTTGAGGAATACAACTCTATTACAAAGAACAATGTTTGGAACATTGTGCCGAGGCCAAAAGCCAAATCAATAGTTTCTTCCAAATGGATCTATAAGATCAAACATGCAGCTGATGGAAGTGTGGAAAAGTTAAAAACAATATTTGTAGCCAGAGGCTTCACTCAGAAAGAAGGAATCGACTACGAAGAGACTTTTCCCCCTGTAGCCAAGTATACCTCCATTCAAACTATTATTGTTTTAGCTTCTGTTCTTGGTTGGAAGCTACATCAGATGGATGTAAAAACAACATTCTTGAATGGAAAGATTGAACAAGAGGTATTTGTGGAAAAACCAGATGGTTTTGCACTGCATAACAAAGGCACTCATGTATGCAATCTTAGGAGGGAATTGTATGGACTTAAATAGGCTCCCAGAGTTTGGTATGACAGGATTGATGGCTTTCTTAAAAGCCCGGGCTTTCAGAAAAGTGATGTTGATGCAAATTTGTACTTCAAGGTAAGAGATAACCAACCCATTATACTAATCCTATATGTTGATGATATCTTTATAATAGGAGATGAAGGGATGGTATCCTGGTGTAAGAGGGAGCTAAACTCATAATTCAAGATGAAATACTTAGGCTTGATGCATTACTTCCTAGGATTGGAAGTATGGCAAAGACAGGGTGAGATATTTTTGGCACAAGGATAATACACAGTGGATGTACTAAAGAGGTTTGGTATGATGGATTGCAAATCCATGTCTACTCCAATGGTTACCAACCTGAGGAAGCTACATGATTCTGATACAAGTTCAGATTTGGTGGATCCCACCATGTATAGGCAACTGATTGGATCATTGATGTACATGATCCACACTAGGCTAGATATATGCTATGCAGTGATTGAAATGAGTCAGTTCATGACTGAACCAAGACAGAGACACTAGGTGGTATCAAAGCACATTTTGAGATATTTCATAGGGACCATTACTTATGGTTTGAGATATACATCCAGTGGTGGTTTATTTCTGCATAGGTATGCAAATGCTGACTGGGCAGGAAGCCCAGTGGATTGGAAGAGTACTTCTGGATACTGCTTCAGTTTAGGATCCGCTATGATATCTTGGTCATGCCTGAAGTAGGGATCCATTGCACAGAGTATAGCAGAGGGTGAGTACATTGTAGCAAGTGATGCTAGCATGGAAGCAGTATGGCTCAGAAAATTGGTTTCTGGGTTGTTTGGTGACAAGCTCGAGACGACGGTGGTTCATTGTGATAATCAAAGTTGCACAAAATTTACAAAGAACATGGTATTTCACGACAGGTCAAAACATATTGACATGAGGTACCACTACATCCGAGAATTGGTCCAGAGAAAAACTGTAAAGTTATAGTACATAGCCATGAGCAAGCAGGTAGCTGCTATCCTGACCAAGCCTCTGACCTCGAGACAATTTGTACAGCTGAGAGGTAAGCTTGGTGTGGATGAGAATGACTCCCTCGCTTAGAGGGAGTGTTAAATTTGGCAGCATCGACAGGCATTATCCAATGAGAGGCCATACGGGGCACCCTGAGGCTAGCCAGGGAGATTTGGAGAATCAACCAGTCTTGTGAGGTATTGACAAAAGCCAGGGGGAACGTACAACCTTAATGAGTCAAACCAAAATTCAGGACAAACGAGATGCTATGTGAGACTAATGAAAAATTCAGGGGGAACGTACAACCTCTGTGAGAATAGACATTGTAGTGAAAAAGTGAGGGGGAACGTACAACCTATGTGAGCATAGACAGACTAGTGCAAAAGTGAGGGGGAACATACAACCTCTGTGAGCTATTCAAGCCTTGTGAGCCATGAGAAAAAGTCAAGGAATCTAGCAAAAGTTAGGTTGAATATAAAATTCCTATGAGCTAGAAACAAACGATATTCCTAATATTGAAAATGATATAAATGTATTGATCTAGTGCGTTGGAACGTGTAACATTATCCACCATGAAGAGAATTTTGAATTTCCTTGTAAAGAGTTGAGTTGTAACTGAAGTCTCAATTCTAGAACTAAAGTGTAATGCTGAGTTGTAACTGAAGTCTTAAGTCTAGTTCTATTTTAGAACTAAAGTGTAATGTTGAGTTGCAACTGAAGTCTTAAGTCTAGTTCTATTTTATAACTGAAGTGTAATGTTGAGTTGCAATTGAAGTCTTAACTCTAGTTCTATTTTCGAACTAAAGTGTAATGTTGAGTTGTAACTAAATTCTCAAGTTCAGTTCTATTTTCAAACTAGAGTATACCAGTCTCAAGTCTAGTTCTAAGTTCGAACTAAAGTATGAAGTTGAGTTATGATTAAAGCATGCAAACAGGTTACTATTTCAAGCCTCTCCTCTTCCCCTCTTCAGCCTATATAAGCAGACGTCGAACCCTCTCTTCAACACAGTTTGATATGCAGGTTAAGGGTGAAGAAAGAGAGGAGAATATCAGTGATAAAGAGGTAGCATACCAAAGAAGCATATCAGTGTTGTATATCAACAATAGAGGCTGCATATCAGAGGCATGTATCAACAACATATTAGTGTTGTATATCAACAATAGAAGCAACATATCAGAGGTGTATTTTAGCAAGGTCTCCTAGGTATTTGTCAGGTCAGGGTCATCTTGGCAAGCTCTTTAAGAGCAAAATATTCATTGTGGATATTTGTAAGTGATCTTGAATTATTAATGCAATAAATGAATATTGTTTGCTAGGGTTTTTCTCCCTGTACAGGGTTTCCTCAAGGTATATGTGTTGTTGATGTGCATGCTTACTTATCTACATAGTTATTTCTATTCGGTTATGATTTGGTATTGTTGAAGTGTATTAAGCTGGAATAAAAGTATTGAAGAAAATAAAAGAATTAATCCGCATAATAAATCAAGATCATAATTTAACATAAATTACAGTACACTTCGAGGGGAAAACCTCCTTTATAATATATCCACTTCAGAACACAATATGAGATGAGATAAGATGGTCTTAATACTAGATATACTTTGTATATATAGGATACCAATGGTTACGATTATGATGAAAGGCTGTAATGAAATTGTTCTAGATGACCTACTAGAAATGTAATAATTCAATATATAGGGCTTAATAAGGGGTTTTATACATAACCCAGGGCTTTGTCTAGGGGTTAACAAGCCCCTCCCATTCAAACAAGTGTTGTCCTAAATAATTGAACAACTGCAGATGCTTCTTCATGAAGAACTCATCTTCCCATGTCGCCTCTTGCACTAGTAGGTTCTTCCATTTGACTAGGTACTCTGTAATTGGTCAATTTCTTAGTCGCTTAATTCTTGTTTCAAGGATTTTTTTGGCTCTAGTATTATTTTCCCTTCTTCATTGATCTTTGGTAGAATTGTTTGGACTAGTATCTTATTTATGATTAACTTCTTTAAGAAAGAAACATGGAATACTAGATGTACACGTGAATATGGAGGCAACTCCAATTTGTAAGCCATACTTCCAATCCTTTACAAAACATTATAGGGGCCATAATATTTGGGTGATAATTTATTGTCCTTATTTTTTTGCTTGAGGGACATTTTTTTGTATGGTTATAGCCTTAGGAATACCCAATCTCCCACTTTAAATTTCCTTTCATTGTGATGTTGATATCCTTGTTGTTTCATCATATTTTGTGCCATAACAAGGTTTTCCTTCAATAGTTTTAGGAACTCTTGTTGGTTCCTTATGTGGACATCCACTGTTTTCATCTCTGTATTCCCTTTCAAGGGTGATATTCAAGATTTTATTCGATCTTTATGGATTCTTATAGCCGAGTTCTTGAGTTCTCGATGACCTGTTGGGATTCTTCAAAACTGTGAACACTTTCCTTTTGTTTCATCAATTCTTTCTTGAGTGCCTTATTTTCTTCTCTTAGTTCATCTAAAGCACTAGTTAATTCTGATTCATAATTGTCTTCCTTTTCAATTAGTTTTTCTGTCTCATTTCCTTCATGGCATTCTATTTCAAGATGTCCGTGTTTTTCACAATTAAAGAAAAAAAAAACATACCTATGGTGAGTATGTATTCTTCATCTTCTAAATATGTTTGACATGGTGAACATAATTTTTCTTGATCTATATCTACATATTATTTGGCATTTTTTGAATCTGCGATGGGTGAAAAATATAGGTCATGTAACTTATTCCAAAGTTCTTTGGATGATGAACATTTACCAACCTTTTCTCTTACTGGATTAGGTAATCCTTCCCAGATGAAATCCATTGTTATTTTTGTATTCTTCTTCAATTCCTTCTTGGTTGTAGTCTTTGCCCTTTTTGAACTATCATATCTTGTAACAACTGATAGCCAAATATAATTCCCATGTTCCTGTAAAAATACTTTCATCCTTCTGCTCCACATCTCATACTTTAAACCATTCTGACCATTAAACATTGGTACTCCATTCTCAGAATAATCCATGATCTCTTTCCAGTGGTTAAACTATTTCCTAAAGGACCCTTCTCTCATACCAATTGTTGGATTACTGAGAGGGGGGGTGAAAAATTAATAGAGAAATAATAATCATTTTTCACCATAAAATACAAGTGTTATATCAATGTAGCATTATTATCCAATAATTGCAGAGTAAATAAACAATGAACAAATGCACAATCATACACATACACAGTACACCAGTGTTTTTACGTGGAAATCCAAAGTAGGAGAAAACCACATAATGTTTTTTCTTATATGTCTTGAAGAATTACGTTCATTGGAAGCACCAACTTCCTTTGTTTTCCAGCTGCAACTGGAAGGAGAATTCAACCCCTTATTTTCTCAAGCTACAACCTGAGGGAAGATCCAACTCCCCTATTCTCTGGCTACAACAAGAAGGAGGGTACAACCCTCTATATTCTCCGGATACAACCAAAAGGTGGCTACAACCACTTGTCATTTCCCTGTCCAACCACCCTGAGGTATAAGTAGAATGATGTAACCACTATCACACTATCATTGTGATATATACTGCCATAAACCTGTACCAATCAACCTGCACAAAACAACTTGTACCAATAACCTGAAACATGCATCAACCATGCATAAACCTGTACCTCAACCTGTAATCAACCTGTACCATAAACAAGTGCATCAACCATGCACCAACTTGTACCAAACAACATGTAATCAACCTATACCATAAACAAGTGCATCAACCATGCACCAACCTTTACGTCAACCTGTACCATGAAAAAGTGCATCAACCATGCACCAAACCTATACGAATAATCTGTCACAACAACATGTAGAAACAACCTTAGAAAGCATCATCAAAAGAATTTATCCTCCCTTGAATTTTGGCTTTCTTTACTTCACCTTCCCTCTCAAATTAGGCTTAGATATACTTTGGTTACCTCAATCACCTATAGATATTCAATATGCTCAAGTGTAATTAAAATGAGAGAGCCTTGCCTCTTATTTATACTTTCATGTAGATTCCTCAAGGGGTTACCTTTTAACCATCTTAACCCAATTTCCTTATTTTAGGGCTAACGCACTTCTAACCACTTGTCAAAATAGTAATTTCTCCATTTACTTTATTATTTAAATAATCCTCCTTGACTTTATCACTTCACTTTATTATTTAAATAATTCTCTTTGACTTTGTCATTTCACTTTATTATTTAAATAATCCTCCTTGACTTTGTCACTTCACTGTATTATTTAAATAATCCCCCTTGCCTTTGTCACTTCACTTTATTATTTAAATAATCCTCCTTGGCTTTGTTGCTTCACTTTATTATTTAAATAATCCTCCTTGGCTTTGTCACTTCACTTTATTATTTAAATAATCCTCCTTGGCTTTGTCACTTCACTTTATTATTTAAATAATCCTCCTTGGCTTTGTCACTTCACTTTATTATTTAAATAATGTTCTTTGCAAGCACTTTGACTTATTTGACTTTTTGGGCTTGAAGCCAAGATATGATGGTCCTCCAACTTCGTAAGGCCATAACTCTCAAATCGTAAGGAGTTATGTGACATTCCACATACCACCAGAAATGACATGACATGTAATATCCATCTAGAATAGTCTTACCTACAAATATATCAAAACTCATACTATTATCCATCAAACAAACGTGGGTCCATTACCCAAACATGGGTTCTCCAACTTCTCATGGCCATAACTCTCTAACCGTGAGGACTTATGTGACATTCCATATACCAACGGAAATGGAATGACATATACTATCCATATAGAATATTCTTACCTTCAAATATATTAAAATGCATACCATTATACATGAAACAACCTTGGATCCATTACTCAAACCTTTGTGCTACCGAAATTCGCTACCGGACTTTCTCCAAGGGTTGAAATCAATCACTAAGGGTTGACATCAATATACAATATCAGTCGCCAATGGTTGACGAAAATGAAAACCAATAATTCATACCAATTGTCCATCAACCTAAGCCAACTGTTTGACAATATCCCCCTTTGTCATTGATGGAAACATCAACATTGATGGAAACATTGTCATGATAACATTCATCCTTATACTCATGATCAATGTTTCTATCTCTCCCCCTTTGACATCAATGGAAAAGGTTATCTCCCTTTGGCACTGCTCCCCATGTGACCATCACTCCCAAGGTAACAATTCATACCAATTGTCCATCAACCTAGTTTTTCAACTGCTTGACAATATCCCCCACATGGAAACATCAACATTGATGGAAATATTGTCATGATAACATTCATCCTTATAATCCTCATCAATGTTTCTCATTCCCCTAGACATCAATGGAGGCATATTCCTTCTCAAAGCAACGCTCTCCTCATGTGACCATCAATTCTAAGGTCCAAGCAAGGATGATTTTAAGGATGGAAATTTATTTTAAAATGTAGAAACCTTATGATCTAATCTTACTATCCTTCATATATGCCAACTATAAATGATTGGCTTATATTTTTGTAAAAATATTCAAATTTCTAAGTGATTTTATATGGTTTTTATAAAATTTCATGTATTTTTAAGGTAAAATAATTTCATCCTATATAATTTGGCTGACCATTTTTAAAATAACTAATCTCGTTTTTGAAAACCATGAAAATTAGCCCATGAGTGAAAATTATCTCCTAAAGTCATCCACAAGGTCATATGTTTTATCCTCCATTAAGTTTAAGTGTTGAAATATCTTATACCTTGAATAATTTAAGTTTTATGATACAACACCTTTAAAATGGTATGCAATCAATAGTGGAAAACTCCATTTACAATATATCCACTTTGAACACAATATGAGATGAGATAAGATGATCCTAATACTCGATATATACTTTGTATATATATAGGATGCCAATGATACGACATGATGAAAGGGTGTAATGAAGGGTTCTAGACGACATAAAAATATAACAATAACATATATATGGCTTTTAATAAGGGTTTTATACATACATGGGATTTTTCTAGGGATTAAAATGATCCTCCCATTAAAACAAGTGTTGTCATAAATAATTGAACAACCACAGATGCCTCTTCATGAAGAACTCTTCTTCCCATGTCACCTCTCCCACTAGTAGGTTCTTCCATTTTGAACAGGCACTGTAATTGATCGATTTATCATCTTCTTAATTCTTGTTTCAAATATTGTTTCTAGTTCTATTATGATTCTCCCTTCTTCATTGATCTTTGGTAAAAATTTTTGACTGGTATCTTATTTCCTGACATCTTCTTTAAGAAAGAAACATGGAATGCTATATGTACATGTTGGACACACCTACCACAACTTAGAGTAAGTAGGTGGGGCTCTCTTTTTCCCAAAACTTCCCTCTGCACAAAACTCAATAATTAGCATTCAACATTTATTCATTACCCATTGTTGTCATTTATAACCAGCTTATATGTGAGCATATATCAGTAAATATATATCAGCAATATATCATCAACAATTCATCACCAATGGAACACAAAGAACACAAGATGTATGTACAATTTTTTTATTATTACAGACTACACCTAGTTTAACAAGCAACAACCTAATAGAGTACAACTCTACAAAGCATTCAAATTTATACATGCAAAGACTCATCTTGCATTCTAAACCAAATGAGATGAGGCAACGATCCTCAACAGATATCAATATGTACTATAAACAAGAGCATCAACCATGCACCAACCTCAAGCTTCAAACAACTCAGAATCTAACCCTCGCACTCATAAGCAAGTGCATCCAACCATGTACCAAGTATATACCAATCATGTGTCAACTAATCATCAACAATGAATCAATTCAATATGTACCAACATCATCAACTATACACCTCATGTATGTGCCAACTCATCAACTGCTTGTTTCAACCATGACTAGTTTTGGATTAGTCAACAACCCTAACTTGAAATAATCATAACTTTGTACCTGTACTGAATAAAGATTTGAAACTGATACAAAATGTTATTCAATGTGTTGTATGCAATTCATCCAAGTGGCACTACTTTTAACCTCTCATAAAAGGAGTTATAGCAAAAATGGCATACCTTGCTGAATTCTGGCTTATTCTAGAGAGCGACCTTGTAGAGCGTGCCCCACACAAAATATTTGATGAATAGATCTGAAAATATTACAGAGAATACTATAGACTGTAATATAACCAACACAATTTGTCTCACTAAATTTGGATTTGTTATGAAGAAGTTATGACGTTTTTACCCAAAACACTTGATTTTGACTAGTTTTAGGACTAGCCACAAACCCTATTTTCCACGGAGTGTAACTCCCAAACTACAACGAACCACAAGCTGAATTTTTAACCACAGATAATTGGATATGTTTTCTCACTTTCATAGAAATTTCAGGATCTAAATCATTATAGAAAAAAAGTTATAGCAAAAATGGTGAGATGACCTATAAATAACATACCTTAGAAAGCACCATCAAAAGAATTTATCCTTCCTTGCATTTCGGCCTTCTTTTCTTCACTTTCCTCGGAATTTAGGATTAGATATCCTTGGTTACCTCATTCACCTATATATATTCAATATCCTCAAGTGTTCCACACCAAAAATGCTCAAGAAGCTCTCACAAGAAGTTCTCCATCAATACTCCAAAATATATTCCCACAAGAAGTTCTCCATTGATCCACAAAAAGGATGATCTACAAGAGACCATTGCTATCTTATTTATACTTTCATCCTTTAGGTCTCTTAACCCATTTTTAGGTCACTTAACCCATTTTTAGGTCACTTAACCTATTTTCCTTATTTTAGGGTTAACCACTTTCCATAAATATAAAGTTCTCCAATACTTTAACATTTAAATATTCTTTCTTGATTTTGTCACCTTACTTTATCATTTCTTGATTTTGTCACTTCTCTTGATTATTTAAACAATCCAC
>SNQJ01S0249180.1:0-13037 GCA_010110895.2 Picea sitchensis | reverse complement strand
GAGACACAAAATTTGTTCGACACTTTTGGTGAACACTGTGGAAGAATTTGGGGACAGATTTGTCCTTCATATCAGCTTATCACCCTTAGATAGATGGACAGATTGAGGTGGTAAACAAAAGTTTGGGAAACTTTTTGAGGAGTCTGGTTACTGAACACCATAATCAGTGGGATCAGATTCTTCCACAAGAAGAATTTGCATACAATGACTCACGAAATAGGAGCATTGGAAAAATCCCATTCCAAATATTGTATGTAATGAAACCTGGGGGAGTATCTAAGTTGAGAGACTTGGAATAGAGTGAGATCAGGAGCGATGGAGAAGAATATTTTGTTGCAGAAATGCAGAAGCTCCATAGAAAGATCAAGGGACAATTGCAGAGTTATAACCAGGAGTACAAGTGCAGAGTTGATCAACATCACAAAGAAATTCAATTTGAAGTAGGAGATCAGGTTCTAGCACATCTCAAGAAAGAAAGGTTCCCTAGGGGAACATATAACAAGTTAAAAATGAAAAAGATAGGACCATGTAAGATCTTGAGGAAGTTTGATGCAAATGCCTATGAGATTGAGTTGCCAGATGATGTGGGCATATCACCCATATTCAATGTTTCAGAGCTATATCCTTAAAGGAAATATGACACAAAGGGATCAGAAGATCAAGAGGAGGTCCAGTGGGAAAAAAAATTGTCTGTAGAAGAAAAACCACAGATGGAGAAGATTGTTGATCAGAGGATTGGCAAAAAGACTAGGAAGGGACACCCAATAGAAGATGTAAGTTGGGAAAATGAATCTGATATCCAGAAGCATGGAAAATCGGTGCAATATCTCATGGACAAGAGTCCATGAATTTTTGTCAAGGGTAGTATGACACAGGATCATCGCTGGAAAGAACACAGAACAAGACCTATTAGCATGTGGGAATATGTACGAGACCTCAACGCTGGCAGTTGCAGCTGATATTTTGAAATCCTCCTTAACTCAGTGCTGGAAAAATCTTTTGAGGAATGCTTGAGTGATCACAAGAGAAGTGGGAGTTTCCACTCTGGCTCTGGAATGCGACTGGACTAATATATCCATAGGTTAGGTTTTGATGTAAACAAGTAGCCAGGGGAAAACCCTAAGAGCCCTCTGAGATAAATAGAGGTTTGTACACCCAAATGTGGGTAGTTGTACTAGATTAGATAGTTGCAAGTTATATAGCTGCAAGTTAGGAGGAGATTTATGAGTTTTTCATTTTTTGTTTTGATTTTAGTTGTAGCCATTTTCACCTATGAATATAACAGAAGAAAATTGACCCAATGAATTGTGTGGACATTGTTTTGAAATTCTTTGTTATTGTGTTTTCATGAATGAATGAATGAATTTTGTTATGAGTAAAAGGAACGTTGAATGTTATGATAAGTTTCAATTGTTTCTCTTCTATTGAAGTGGTGCAAGGTGTGCACATAGAACACAAGGAGTGCATTAATGGGATTTGTTTTGATTCGGAAGCTCATAAGAGATAGCACGAAACTTTACCTTTGCAAGGAGTGCAAAGAGACTAGTTCAAGGCATGCACAGTCATCCACAACAATTAAAACCTTGCATAGAGATCTGATGCAAGGAGTGCACAGATCCAAGGTTTGACTAAGTGTCAAAAGGAATTTGCAAGAAGTTGAAGAAACAAAAAACGATAACGCCAGGAGGGAAATAGGAATTTCTCTTCGAGAAATCCTTCAAATTTGAGTTATCGAAATCCATGAAATGAAAGGAATGTGTGGGAATTATAAGTCTCCACGAGACCAAGCTCAAGAGGAATAACACTTTTGATAAGTGTTAACGAGATCCAAGAAATAGACTCGCGGGAAGGATCAAGGCCGAAACCTTTGAATCCTTTGAAAATATTCTAAGTCTGAAGAAGGCATAAGATCGGGGGGAAATATATGGACTGTCTGATTAGCGTCCAGAAAATGAGGAGAAAACACAGAGGGGGAAATATATCAGTCGTTCGGTCTGAGTGCAAAATAATCGTAGTCGCTCGATCAAGGTAAAGTGCACTAATGATAAGCTTTGAAATTACACAGGAGGAGCGGGGTTACATAATCCCAAAATCATTGGAACTATCCATCAAGGGGGACACATGCTGAGAGATCAGTGTTTCACTGACTTGTGACTCAGGGAAATCAAAGGCATAGTTATAATAACTCGCGACTCGCAAAATCATGATTTGATCACAGTCGTTGATTGGAGGAGGGAGCTGAACCATAGATCTGGTTTTGTCAAGAGTTTGCAACTCGGGAAATCGGAAGTAAGAGTTCTAGGAACTCATGAAATATGAGTCCATGATTTGATAGTAGCTATCAGATCCAGAGGAGCATGATCCTTTGATTTGGCACTCTGAAATATCAACATTTCGAGAGTCAGGAGGGAGCGTGATATGACCTGAGCCATCGGATCAAGGGAGGATATGGGTCGTCATATCTGAGGCATCGACAGTTAGGACTTCAAGAGAATGTAGGTTAACCACATCAGGAGCTCTTGATACATGAAATCGTGACGCGCTTAGGATATTGGCCCATGGTCAAGGCGAAGGGTCACATCATCAAAGGATAAGGGAGGAGCTAGCATGTGTTATGCCCCACATCGAGATTTCAGAAGTCAGGGAATCGAGTTTGGATTATATGAAAACACCTAATACGTGAAATCGCAACGTGCCTTTGGTTAGGCGAGTGGTCACAGTCATGGTCACGTAATGAAAGGATCTAGCTAGAGGAGAGCTAGTGCCCGATTCACGTGGAAGTTTAACAAGTCTCAGGAGAGAACATGTGGGTCTCATACAACCTGTGTATTTGTGGAAAGGACTTGTGTAAGTGTGTTTGGATCTATCAGAGAACCAAAGAGTCGATCTAACTCAGTTTCTTGATCGATCCTAGACCTGGAGGTCGTGCAACCGTGAGGAGGGAAGGGGGGTATGCATCAAAAAGCATGGAATTTGTGGATTTATCCCTACTTATAGAAACAAACATCATTTTCATTTGTCTCTTACAAAATCATATGAAATCCAATTGGTTTTCTACTTACATTGTTATAATCATATTTTTTATCCCTTCAAAAGGGTGAGCTCATATTTGCTTTCTTTAGTACTTTGTCTGAAAGCCTTTTTAACTTGAAACATTAAATTAGGTGCATTTTTTATTCAAAATTATATACATTAGTTTTATTTTCATAATAACCTTTACACTTTGTTATTAGTTGACTTGTGTGTAGGAATTCACCATGGAATCCCTTGTCTATCTATTGAATGTGGTCCTCTTCAAGTAATCCCTCTTAACTAGAATTTAGTGTAGCATATCTCCCTTTAGTATGTTGTACTTTCCCTTCATTCCCCTTGGAATCACCTATAGAKCCATCCTCCTCGGGTATATGGATTATCCCATCCATATTTTTCATTTACCATCTACCTAGAAATATAGCCTTTCCTCCATGGGTTCCCTATCTTAGTGACCCTTGCTACATTTTGGTGTCCATGATGGCACATCCTCCTTAGGATTGGGAGTTTGTATAGTCTACATCCAAAATTTGAGCCTCATGCATATCTACTCATCATGTTCACAACCTTACCACCTAGACTCATATAATATTGGTTAGTATTTGTTGAATTATCACATATCAAAATACCTCCACTTCTCCCATATTGTGATGTTTCATTTTTTTATACCACCATTCACCCACCCTTGAGGAGATTACCATTCATGCCCCTTCCCTTGTTCTCTTTGGATTTCAATTTTATCCTTCATCATTACATTTATCTAGTTTCTTATTGGGGCATTTCTCTACTATCTTCCCCCTTATTTTCTCATTTGTTTTACCTATCAGGATCCCTTTTGGATATTGTGTCTCTTGACATAGAGGTTAGATTATTTGGTGGGAACTTTTTCCTTTCACATTTATCTTTCTCATCCTCTGGGTACCCCTTTGGAAATACCAGGAGGGTCTTATACTTCTTTGGAACTTAGTTCATTTGTGGCAACATCCCTTTGTTTCCCTTTTTCATAGCATCTACAATGAATCACCCTTATGTCCCATGGAATCTATTCAACTCCTCTTGAGTCCTATTACAATTTTCCCTTGTCTCTATGATTTTTTCCCATATAGTGTTGTCATGTTTTGATCTCCAATTGTCTACTTTGTCTACTAATATGTCCTTGACCAATTTCTTTCCCAATAATCAACCATTCCCTATGGAATGTTTTTAGTCACTACTAGGTTAGAATTTCCTTTATGATATAAACAATGGAAGTCTTGAGTCAACCTCTCTTTTCTTTCCCATTATCCCTTGGTGTCAATCTCTATTAGTTATCATGTACTTTCTATCTCATGTTGGTTTTCAAGGATTCTTAAATACCTTGACTCCAATGGACCTTCCCTTATAAACTTTAGTACCTATATTATATGCATTTTGTTTAGAGGATAGTGTACCTTGTGCCAATATTTATCATCAATGGGTTCCTCAAACCAAGTAGGGAGAGTTGTCATTCATTTCTTACTTGGTTGTATCTTGTGTTTCTTGACTCCATCTCATTATCACACTGTTGATATTTGTACACTTGATGGTTTAGTGGTTTCGTTGATTGTATTAGAGTCCCAGAAATGTGTGAATTATATCATCCCTTAGGAGGGAGTTTCCCTTCAGGTATCTCCCCACATGTTCCAACTATATCATTTATTCCCAGATATATAGCTCAAATTGTTGTACTTTTGATGCTAGGCCTTAGTAGTTCCTCCTACTCCTAGGCACCAATAGACTTTCGACTATCTACACTGACACCTTGATTGTAGGGATTAGTCCTATGTACCATGTTCCCATTTTCCTAATTGATGGGTTACCTTGGACCAAGTTGAAAGAGTCATCGTTGCTCTCAAACTTGGTAGGAACTCACATTATTGACTCCAACTCATCCTTGCACCATTGAGATTGATAAATAGATTTCATTGATCTAGACTTAGTTACAACACCTTATATTTAATTAGCTCGATTTTGTGGTCATAAAGCCCTTAGTTTGAGCTTCTCTCTTATTATCTCATTTCTAATATTCGAAGTCCCTTTCCTATTTAGTAGGGATTCTTGGGTTGTCCCCACCTCCACCCTAGGATGATTCATTAGTTATTATCTATCCATATCAATTACAATAAGTATGTTTCTATGTTGGACATGGCCCTTTTGATCCAGACATGTGTATGTAGGAAAACTCATATCATTGCATTCTATTTTGTTGGTTATTTTTCGATCATATTGTATTATATTGAGACCCCATTTTATCTCATTCACCTATCCCATTTATGCCATGACACACCACTATATCATTGTTATGAGATATGTCAACAAGCATGGGTATTCCTAACTCGTACCTATTGAGATATTATACACATATCACATTTTGAATTTTTATTGATAAGTGATTCTCCAAGGCCCTTTCATTGGTATTCCTCCTTCCTTGGATATTCCTCTCCCTCCTTGGTCTTCTTTGTACTTGGATAAATAAACTATGATGTATTTTTTTTATACGATTGGCTCCTAACCTCACACATAAGGGGAAAATATGGTATCACCTAAAAAATGCCCATCTGTGGAGTTTTCATCAGTATTACTGAAACATATCATTATTGGCATGATTGACGTCCATTTAACACCTTTTATACACCATCATATGGCCTCTAACTCACCAATAACTATAGAGTAAAACCCTGATTTTGACCAAAAATGGATACTGTAGATATTACCCCCAAAATATATGACCCCAATGTACATAATACCCCTAAAATAATTATTGTTCTACCCAAAATCAATTTTGATTGTTTTCGAGACATATTTTCTAAAATGGGAAGTTATTAATGTTCGTAGCAATATAAACCATAATTAGTTGCTAGCCTTGATTTGGTCATATTTATCCACTATTTTGAAGACCATGTCAAGGGGTTTAACAACTATTTTCCCTATAAGTAAATCCTTTGAGGTCACTCCATCAATCATCCAACCACCATAGTAAGGTTATTCTACGAAAATTATACCAAATCCTTGAGGACCTCTTCCTCTTGAAATAATTTCTTATCTAGGTACCTTTCTCACACAATAAGTAGGGGATCATACATACACTAAGGAAGCCAAGGACTCATCCCAAGGAGGGGATTTGGATCCCATTGTCTTCATCAAGTTCTCTTCACAAGTGTCATCCTAGCCATTTCTATTTTCTAATGGATTTATTCTTTCATTCTTTCTAAATTATTTTTCATGTTATAGTTTTCTCTCATGCTTATGTCATTTATTTCATGAATCATGTGAGTTTGAGAATGACATATGTATCTTAGAGTTAGGGTTTCTAACTCTAAAACCTTTATTTCTCGTGCTTGATTCATAACCATCATGTTAGTGTCTTTTGTACATGCTTGTCACAAATTTCACACAACACCATGCATAAACTCCACTTGTCATTAATACAATTGTATTTTTACATTATTTCCACAATGTTTTACTACAACGTTTATCATATTTTATTTTATTTCCATTTTATTTAATATTGTTATTCTTTACTCTTATTTTTGTTTTCTATTATATAATTATCATATTATTATTATTATTATTATTATTATTATTTTATTTTTAATCATACCAATCACAAGTCTAGTGCAAATACATATAATGTGGTCCATTATAAGAACAAAATTCCAAATGTTCACCGGAGGGAGTTATACACTATTTAATGCTCTCTAAGTTAGAATGATGGCACTAGGAAATTAATATTTTTCTATGAAAAACTCGCAATGGACCTCACATGTGCCTATTTCAACAAATTTATCATCAACCATATGCCTAAAAAGACATTATTTCTAATACATTACATTAACTCTCATATAATGTAAAGTGTTAAATTTAATCAAAACAAAGGTGAAGAGGAATTCCTTGAATGTGGTATCAATGATGGATTTTTTCCAGACTCAATTGAGGCTTGATGGTAGCTTACTATGGTGTTGATTTTTTAATTTGAAACCTCAAACACATAAACAATGATGATAATAATGCTAAATCCATTGAACAAATATTTGTAGGAATATTAAGAAATCATAGTAGGGTGATGTAATATCTCGGGATGAAAAACATGACACAATTCATAATATTTACACTATGTTTTGTTATTCATTTATTTAATCATTTCTCAAAAAAATTTCTTTATAGGTGATGGTGTGATCCAAAAAGATTTTTTATATGACAATGGTTGAGTTATTAAGCATGTGTTTATTAACCATTTAGGAAGTTGAATGAAGGAGGAAGAAATATGAATTAAACATAAGAGACATTAAGCATATTCATATATGGAAATAAGAATAAAATAGCATCAAACCATAACACCAATGTAATAACAAAGTTCGACAATCTTGCCTACGTCTCTGGGCATTTGTCTCAGTGGGTGAGGCTTTCTTATTCCTGTTCAAAGCTTTAAAATGACATCATAACAGTTCCAAAAAGGTTAGAAACATACNCAAACCATAACACCAATGTAATAACAAAGTTCGACAATCTTGCCTACGTCTCTGGGCATTTGTCTCAGTGGGTGAGGCTTTCTTATTCCTGTTCAAAGCTTTAAAATGACATCATAACAGTTCCAAAAAGGTTAGAAACATACTTTTTCTTGTTCTACCAGATCTTTGGAACCCAACAAAAGAAACGACACTGAAATCGGATGACCGGAGCTCCCAGAAATGGCCCGCAAAGGTGCGCTCCTCAATAGCTTCCTTGCATAAAAATTGCTTTGGCTTGGAAAATATTCAACATAAACATACTATGAATGTCCTCCTTGGCTTCAAGAATCCATGGTTTTTGTATATCTGAATTTGGTAACCATCTCCCAAATCCCCCCCAAGATTTGGCCTCGAAAAGGGCCCAATATCCCCCAAAAAACACCAAAATTCCACTAATCTGTTGAGAAAATCAAATAAAATCAATATTCCAAGGTCAAAAACCCACTTTTGCACATATATTGGGATAAGCCCCTCTGGCCTGGGAGCGTTCACCTTCTACAGGGTCACATGGGTCATGTGGCCAAGTGTCATACCCCTAGGGGTTGCACACTGGCCCCTCCTCTGTAAGCCCCTGGATTTCGAGTGCATGCATAGGACCTGGGCCTGATCGATTGGGATAAGCCCCTCCTTAATTGGCCCTCTTGGTGGTTAACTCCTAGTCTCATGGTGGTAGGTGATATGACCAAATCTAGGGTTGCCACATATCCCTAACCACACGTGCATGGAACAATGCCACATTGCATGGTTGCATGGATCCGCCGAGGGGGTTGGGGCCTAGTCCCGGCCCTAATTTATGCCAATGTACATCGATTGCAACTTGTATACATTTAAAAACATTTCTATAGTAAGAAACACCTATGGGTGGGCTGGCTAACCTACCTCTGCCAAGCCATTCGCTTGGTGAGAGGTCACGCGGTGGACTCCCAGGAACTCCAACCAAATTTTTCCATACACTTTAGCCAACCAAAGGGTGCCACATGGAATCCCATGTCTAGGCCATGTGGCACCATACCATACTCCATCAAAACTTCCACTTGTCAGCATGTGATTGGACCACGCCTGCTACCCTATCAGCAAACTTGCCCAGTCACTGTCTACCAAGTGTCGTACATACGTCGTTTGGGCATACCATGTGTCACCCTTGTAGTGTTGACATGTGTCGTTCCTAGATTGGTCCACATGTACCTTTCACGTCATCATCCTATCCATGTCATAATTCCATACGCTGAGTCACCTTTCCACGTATCACCTCCATATGTTGCCACATCAGCAACCTGTATGGTCATCTGACACATGTCACCTCTAGAGTCTTCCACATCAACACTGATTATGCCTGCCACATCATTTTTATGGTCATATGGTCTGTAAGGTCATCTTCCACATGGCACTCTATGGATTGTACAATCATCATTTTTTGGCCTATTTGGCCAAATTAACATATCGTGATATTAGGAGCCTACGATGTTCATTTGAGACCATTCAATTGTTGTTGGGTTTGTATCGACGAGGACTATGCACACGTCCATTTTCAAGACATTATGAGAACTTTGATTTTTAGGCCTTTCTGAGCCCCATTAAGCTCCTGTATCCAATTCTGCATCACACCTCCCCACTAAATACCTTTTGGTCCCCAAAAGGTTACTAACTAGTCATCAAGCTCGATATAGGCCACCCAACTTGTTCTTTGTCTTTGAACTTTGTCCTATGCACCTGTCTCATCAAGATCAACTATAACACAATCGGGACATCTGACAGCATATTGTTGGCCATTTGTACCCTGTCACATCTTACTTAAGCCACTATCATCCTTGTTGAAAACATCACTAATGATAGAATAACAAATATGACTACAAATGAGCTGATATGTTTGTAATATTTGCATGACATTAACTTATATTGAAGCAAACTGTTATTGATTTTCCATTCTACAATCATCTCATATTCTTTCTTAAGATCGATTACTTGATTTGAAACAATTATAGGTGTGTTTCTTGCTTGAAAAGAATTCTTTAATTGTTCCATTGTTTGAAGATTGTTATTTTCCTTTACATGATGAGCATGAACCACATATTCTTGACATGCTTTGGTTAAATGATATTGATTATTTTCCCTGTACAAGATTTCTTTACGATCATATAAGTATGGACCGCCTAAGACCATTCCACATTCACTTAGTGGCACCACATCACATGTTACCTCATCCACAAACTTAGATGAAATTGCAAATTTTAATGTGCACTGCTTGGTTATTTGCATTTGATGATGGTTGTTTATCCATTTAAGTGTGTAAGGATTATGATGTATCTATGTTTTTAATCCCAATTGATTAAACAATTCCTCTGAAATCAAGTTATATTGAGATCCACTATCTATCAATGTGTCAACCTTAGTGTGCCTCATGATGACCCTTATGTGAAACAAGTTACTTCTACAATCAAATCCTTCACCAATTTTACCTTTCAAACCAACCAACGAGACCTTAGATTCATCACCTAAATCTGATCCCAAGTCTTTGGGTCATGTTGTTTCCACAATTTTTTTCCTCCCTTTATTTTCCTTGAACCACTTTGGTCTCTTCTCGGGATGCAATTTCCAACAACGGTCCTCATCATGCCCCTCTTTCTTGCAATGCTTGCAAGAGGGATTCTCTTCCTTTCTTGTCACTGCATTTTCCTTCTTGCCATGCCACTTCCTTTTGTCCTCTTTCCTTGAAGATGATTCCCCTGATACACCAACACTTGTTTTCCCTGCTTCAATGTATGTCACTTTAACATAAACCTCACAAATATTAGTAGGTCCAAACATGAATACAGTACTTCGAATATGTGCAGGTAAACCTCCTATATACTTCATAAGAGTTTCTTGGGTATGTAAATGAATATCTAACATCAATGCCATTTTACGAAAGCCATCGGTGTATTATTGCATTGTTTGTCCTTTTAATAGTTTTAAATCTTTCCATTCAGTTAAATCTTTCTTTTTATAACCCAAAGTATAGAATTTCTTTCTAAGTGCAGAAATAAAAATTTCCCATGATGGAAATACATTACCCATTTGTTGCATGCCATTTTGTAACTTGCTTTTCCACCAAATGAGTGTTGTGCCTACAAGTCTAAGCGATGCCAACTTGATCTGAGTTGCCTCATCCTTGATCTGTTGCACACTGCAATAAACCTCCATCTATCTGACCCAATTATCAAGTCACTCAGCATTAACTTCACCATCATACATGGGTAATTCAAATTTAACATCAAGTTTTAGTAAAGGAATTTCATTCTTATGTTTGTGAAAATGTTTCTTTGCATTGGATTTAAAACTTGAACTTGAAGAAGAAGGAGGTCAAGATCGAGGTGGAGGTGAAGGAGGAATTTGAGGAGGATCCTCTCCTTCTTCACTTTTTCCCTTTGAATATTCACCAAGAACTGGTCTCTTTCGTTCCAAGTAATCGTCATACAAAACCTTCATCATCTACGACATGGGGAAGAATTTTTTTCGAAACACTTTCTCATCTTGAGAAAGTCCCTCTTTCGATGCCATATTCTCGCTTTGAGAAGTTATATTTCTCAATCCAATCAATGGATTCTCTTCAACAATCTCTCCTTCACCATGATGTATCTTTTCCCTGGGTAACTTGCAAAACTCAAATCCAAACGTCAACTAGCTTTGATACCACTTGATCAGAAAAGATCTTTTATATGACAATGGTTGAGTTATTAAGAATGTGTTTATTAACCATTTAGGAAGTTGAATGAAAGAGGAAGAAATATGAATTAAACATAAAATTGATTAAGCATATTGAGATCTGGAAGTAAGCATAAAACAACAGCAAACCATAACACCAATGTGATAACGGAGTTCGGCAATCTCGCCTACATATTTGGGCCTTTGTCTCAGTGGGTGAGGCTTTCTTATTTTTGTTAAAATATTTAAAATGACATCATAATAGTGCCAAAAAGGTTACAAACTGATCTGGTCTTGTTCTACCAGATCTCTGGAACCCAACAAAAGAAACAACACTAAAATTGGATGACCGCAACTCCCAAAAATGGCCCACAAAGGTGCGCTCCTTAATAGCTTCCCTGCATAAAAATGGATTTGGATTGGAAAATATTAAACATAAACCTGCTCTGAATGTCCTCCTTGGATTCAATAAGCCTTGGTTTATATATATCTGAAGTTGGTAACCATATCCCAACTTCCCCCCAAGATTTGGCCTAAAAAAGGGCCCAATATCCCCCAAAAAAGACCAAAATCCCACAAATTTGTTGAGAAAATACAAAAAATCACTATTTCAAGGTCAAAAACCCACTTTTGCACAAATATTGGGATAATCCCATCTGTCCTGGGTGCACACACCTTCTAAAGGGTGATGCAGGAGCATCGTTTCACCCCAGCAAAGCGTCAACCAACCATCACATTCAGTGCGCATTCAATGGACGAGAGAGGCATCAACCCTCTCATTTTCAAATTTGAAAATGTAATAACTATTGTAAGGCTGAAGAGACACACAGATGCCTTTGTGCATGTAGTATATAGGGTCAACTTCAATGGTTGATAGGCTAAATATCTAGATCCGATTCGGACTAGACAAACATTGAATGTAATTCAATGTAAATTAATGAGAATAGGTAGCTTGGAGAAAAGAGCTCGAGGAGCCCCTCTTTGTAAAATATCTTTGTATCTAGAATTCATGAGTTTTTAAAAAAAAAAAGTGAGAGAGGAAAAAGAGAGGAGTGAGACTCTGCTGCAGTACGAGATTTTGTAACCTTTGTATAGGCATTCTGAGATTAATACAAACAGAGCAGTTTTTCCTCCATATTGCATTGTGTGTTTTTACGAAAGTATTTTATACTTTTATGTGCATATGTTGTAGATGTATGTTAGATTCCATGTTAGAGATTTGAAGCCCATTAACGAGGATATTTGGAATCCATTGGGTTAGTTGCATGGGACGAGATTTAGACCGTTGAGCCCACGTCCAGACACACAGAGGAGAGCGCAGGAAGAACAGATCTATGTCGTTAGACGTTAGCACAGAGGACCAATAGCCATCGGATCTGAAAGAAGGTGCATGAGGTTTAACCTCGTGTATGCAGAGGAGAATGGACTCGTCAAAGTCCTTATTAGATCGAAACCTTCCATCGGAGAGGACACATGGAAGAGATCCACACAAGTTAGGAATCAGGGATTGGAAGAGCAGAGGAGGCTGCACTCCATGCCCACGATACATGAAATCCTGAAATCGTGAAGAAAACCATCCAGCCATCTATTGTGGAGGACAGGTGGTGAAGATCCGGAATCTATCAGGGCTTTGGAACTTAGGCATATAAGGGTGGTGAAGAACGAAGACTCGCGATAGTTGAGATCATGAAATCAATTCAATCGTTGGATCGTGAGTGACAGGTGGTGAAAATCCGGAAACCGTCGGGGTTTCAGAGCTTGGGAGCATAAGCATGGAGCTGGGACATAGGATGATCCTAG
>SNQJ01S0249179.1:0-12950 GCA_010110895.2 Picea sitchensis | reverse complement strand
CTTGAAGTTGTGGATCTTATGAAAGAACTTGATGGTCCAAATTTATTGATGGATAAAATTCTCTTATCAAAGGAAACATTAATGGGACAAATTAATGCATTAAAGGTATCTTGGGCAAATGAATTTACCGAAACAATAGAGTATTCTGAAGAAGAAGTTGAAAAATGGTTAGTCCAGTACATGAATAGAAATAATGAAGTTGATGACACATTGCATCAATCGGGTATGGATCTGTGAGAACTTGAAAATGAATTATTTGAAACTAAAACTAGGCAAGATATTATCGTATATCCTTTGAGGGAGTATATCCAAGAGTGGTTGAGAAAATAATTAATCAAAATTACTAAGCCAAAAAATCAAGAAACAATTGTAGTGATTATGCCACCTCAGTCATAGCATGCATCTACAAAAGAGACACCTCCAAGCAAGCAAAGGGATATGAGAACTTTCCATCAGAATGAGTCAAGCACCAACCTTGTTCCTCCCTTTTAAGTCAATTTCTTCCACACTCATTTGTCATATTTCCTTCTATTTCTCAGTATTCTAATAAAGCCATATTGATCCTTGATTTGTTTTTCTCTTATCTTCTAGGTCTTTTCATTTTATGGTCCACAGGAGCCCCATCCCAGTGCTCTTATATTATTTAATTTGTATTTAAAGACTTATATTATTTTTTGAGACTATGAGAGAACTACTTGGGATACTACATTACTTTGTTCCCAAAGAAATTGATTTAAAAACTTGATATTCCAAATGTTTTATCCATCACAATCTTTTTTTTGTTTAAATGAAATTATCATTTAAAGTTCTCTTTTATATGTGGTCCATCTTTCTTAGTTATTTATTGTGGATATTGTTTATTGTCTTGATGAATGTTGTGATGGAAATGTCAACCTTTTATTTATCATACTCATTTTTTTTATGTATTCTGTAACATATTGTATATATTTTCCTTAGAAGATACCTGGTCACAATCTCAGTTATTGTCCTAAATGTGAATGCTTTCTTTCAAAAAGTCTAGTCCTTCTCATGCTTTGTTATATTTCTGTTTATAATCTCATAAGAAAAAAAAAGAGTACCACCTCTCTAAAAATGTAGGGGGATTAATATCCTCGTGAGGTTGACCTTAAGACCTTAAAACAGTCTTTTAGATCAACATTTTTGGTGACTACTTTGGGGAGAGAAAAAGGATGGTTTCGTAGACCATAATCTAATGACTCAACCTAACCCAAATCAACTAAATTTACAAATTGGTCTTAGAAATCAATAGATTATATTGCATCAATTATATAACTTGAAAATAACAACATCAAGAACCCAAGAAAAAATCGAAAGATAGTTGGAAACTCTTTCTCGTGAAGAAGAAAGATAAATTGCAAGAAGACAAAGACAAAGAGCTAGAAAATAAGAAAATACTGGAAACACACAAAGGTCCAATAACAAGAAGTAAGAGTAAAAAATTTCAAAATTCTGAAGTTGGAGAAAGTTCTAGAATTGAGACAAGAGAAACTCAAACAATGGGTGACAGATTAGAAATAAATTATGTTCCTGAGAGTCATGAAGACAGAAACAAGAGACAAATAATATCATGAAGAAGGGTTATAAATAGCCCACTCAATCTTCTATGGGAATACACCAATTTCCTACTCTTCCACAACGAGTCTTGCCAATATTTTCAAGAGATGGAGAAATGGATCCAAAGAGCCATATGGACCAATTCTTGACTATATTTGAAATACATTTAACATAACCTGATGATTTGATGGTGTGAGTTTTTCTACAGACATTGATAGGCCCAACCTATGAATAGTACATGTCTCTTCCTTCTTGATTGATTTCATCGTTTGACAATTTGGAGGCTATGTTCATGACCATGTATGCACCCCTAGTGGAATACTATACATTGCTCACACAATTCACAAAAATACATTTGAAAAGGGGATAGATAACCAGAGACTTCAAATTGCATTTTTGTAAGATGTTAAATCAGATTCTAGAAGAGCAAAAATCGAATAACCTACTTATAATCGAATGTTACAAGAATGCAATTCCAGAAAATATAAAGTATGCTATCAGAGACACACAAATAGAATATTTGGATGGAGCTATGAGTAAAGAAAACAAGATGGAATAAATTATGATAGAAACAAATGTTGACCCTGAGATTATCCTTGGAAAAGTTCAAAGGAAAAAGGATAATCTTACTATAGAAAATCAAGGGGCATCAACCTCGAAGAATGTTGAAAAATGAGGAGTTGGTGGGGGAATATTCTAGGGTGTTATCCCTAATATAATAAATGATCAAGCTATGACCCAAGAAAACAAGAAAATATTGGAAATATATCAAATGAATAGGACTATTCGACAGATGGAAAATGAGCTAAGAAGGTTAAGAAGAGCCGAAAATTTCATTCCAGCAAATCAAAACCCAAGAGTTTCTTCTCAAGAACAAAGAAGAATTCCTAACCAAGAGAAAAGGATAAGAAACAATGATAGAAATGAAGAAAACCTAGAGTGACAAAACCTAGTGTTGTTGTGTTAGAATAAACTTTTGAGAAAGAAAATTTCAAAGATCTTGATCAAGAATAATAAATCATCCAAGACAAAAATTTGGAACCAGTACAGACTAATGAAGGATAATCATATTTTACATCTTTAATGAACAATACTATTCTGACATATTGCAATAAAATGTTGTTCAAACAAGAGCATAAGAAAACAATTTCAAATCAAAAGAAGCTCCAAAAAAAGAAAAGACTAAAGCAAATCAAGTAGAGACAAAAAAGAAACAAATTGTTGATAACCAAGATAAGACTCCACAACAAATGACCTATAATGTAATTGATGATTTATTTAAACTTAGAATTTATTTTCCTTTTATGGAAGCAGTATACCCCAACAAACGGAAAACTTGTTAAGAATACTTGATTATTCATATACAAGAATGGAGGTTGCAGTTTAAAATTATAAACAAAAACAAATCCTTTCATTAACTAAGTTAAGAGGAAAATTCCCACCGTTTTATATCACCATAGGGAATCATGATGTTGTGTTGCACAATTGTTTGGTTGATAGTGAGGCAACCAACAACATCATTCCCTTGTCAATCATGCAAGCACTGGGAATGGAATGTACGAAACACTATGAGACATGAGAAATAATTTATACTATTAACTCAATAAAGCTCACGACCTATGGGTAGATTAAATATTTTTTGCATGGATAACTGCGACCCCTCGCATCACAACAGTTTTTACTATTATAGTAATAGATTTTCTTCTAGCATATGGATTTGTTCTTGGAAGATATTGGTGTGAGATGATTGGAGGTTATATCATGAATGATGGCAGTTGTATGATATTTCCTCACAAGGATGGAACCATGGTTAGAGTTCCCATATAAGTTAGAAAAAATGTTTCGTTCAGGAAGAAAAAGAATGAGTTGATGAGAACCTATCTTGACGTTGGAATGGGAAATTATGTTTTCCTTGACCTAGTAAAACTCAACATTCTAAAAAAAGAAAAGGAGAACTCCTTTAAATGTTATTGGAAGATGTCCTTTGATGGTGCATGTTCTAAATTTTAAAATGGAGTAGGAATAATTTTTAAAATCTTTGAATCTGCTATATACCCACACACAATCAGACTTGAATTTATGTGCACCAATAATGAGGTGGAATATGAAGCCCTAATTCAAGGTATTATTATTCCCCTTCAAATGAAATTTGAGAACTTGGTGATCACTGGTGATTCAAAACTGATCATCAATCACATCAAGAAGAAATATAGGGCTAAAAAGGAAAATTTAAAATGTTATGCAAGAAGGGTTTCAGAGATCATGGATTCCTTCAAATATTTCAATATATATTTTATTCCTAGAGAAAAGAACCAAACGAAAGATTCATTAGTAGCAGTCACATCCCTTTTCAACACAAAATATTCTCAAGGAAAAGACACTTATCATGTAAAGACTATCTTCTAACCTTCAATTCCAGATAATTAAGAATAATTACAAGTTTTCAAAAATGATGAGCATGTTCTAAATTTTCTTACTGATGATGACACCATAACTAAATTTGATCCAGAATAAGATCAAAACCCATAGGGAGAGGTTCATGAACACAATCATAAAATTTCCCCAAAAAAGTATATCAGTTTGGAATCACTTTTTACAAGAGATAACCAAATGAAAATTTTAAAACAACTAGAAGAACCCTCTGTTAGAAAGGTCCAATAAACACATACGATAAACATCGATACTCTTGAATCACCTAAATATATAAACTTGGGTACTATTTGCACCAATGAAGAGATTGATGAATACACCTATATTTTTAAAGATTTACAAGATGTCTTTGCATGGGGTTTCAATTATTTAAAAGAATATTATAAATGAATATTCCAACACATCATACCTATGAAATAAGGAGCAAATCCATTCAAACAAAAGTTGAGAATAATGAATAATAAGATAAAACCTCTCGTAAAGATAGAAATTAAGAAATTAAAGAAAGATATAATAATTTCTCCTATTATACATTTAGACCGGCTTTCAAATCCAGTAGTGGTGAGAATAAACACTGGTGAAATCTGCCTTTATGTTGATTTTAGGGATCTCAATCGAGTTAGTATAAAATATAATTACCCATTTCCTAATATGGAAATGCTTCTTCAACAAGTTACATGATATGTATTAATGTCTATGTTAGATGGGTTTTCAAGGTATAACCAAGTCCTTGTGGTAGAGGAAAATAGACCAAAAATAGTGTTTGTAACACCATGGGGAACTTACGCTTATGTCAAAATTCCATTCGCATTAAAAAAAATAGGTGTAACATTCTAGAGAGCGATGGATCATGCTTCAAATACTTCATTGGAAAATTCATGGTTGATTATCAACATGACCTAACAGTTTATTCAAAATCAAGAGAAATACACCTCAGGTAGGTTTTTGAAAGGTGCAAAACATATGGAGTATCATTCAATCCCATAAAGTGTTTGTATTCTATAACAGAAGGAAAAATGTTAGGGAATGTTGTAAGTAAAGAAGGAGTATATATTGTCCTAGAAAAAATCAAAGCAATAAATGATATTAATCCTCCAACATAAAAAAGGGATTGCAATATTTCTTCAGGAAAATGAATTCTATTTGATGATTTGTTCCCAAGTATGCTACCTTTGTCAAGCCTATAAACAATTTTCTAAATAAATATCAAAGGTTTGAATGGACATCCTAAATTCAAAAGGCATTCACATAAGTTAAGCAAGACATCACTACCGCCCATGTGCTTATTAGTCCAAATTTTGATAAAGAGTTCATAGTGTATTGTTTTGATTCATATGAAACTATTGCTTCTATACTTATTCAAAAAAATCAGAAGCAAGAACAACTCCCAATTAATGCTTTCATGAGAAAAACTTTACATGACTATGAATTGAATTATTCGATCATTGAAAAAAAATCTCTTTCTCTAGTTAAAGAGGTTGCTCATTTCAAGACATACATTGTATAAACTCGTGTCATTGCTTATGTTCCTCATTCACCAGTCAAGATTCTTTTGAATCAACAACTCAGTGAAGGAATATGGGAAAACTGGTTGGATAAAATTCAAAATATGACTTAGAAATCAAACCTTTGAATTTTTTCAAAGGATAGGGTTTGTGTAAATTTATGACAGGGGTTGAAGCTTTAAGTATTTCTCCTCTCGATGGATTTGGTGATAGTTCAAAGAAAAATATTGGAAAATTATGAATGGTATAAGGATATAATATTTTATTTAAAATCTAGTTAGTTTCCTCTCGAAGTGTCCTCAAAAGAATGAAGAACTATGAAAATGAAAGGAAATCATTATGTTCTTGTATCTGTAGTATTATTCAGAAGAAATATTGATCCTGTATTGTTAAGATGTCTAGACCATTCAAAACCTAAGGAAGTGATTCAAGAATTTCACAATGGGCTTTGTGGAGGACATTTCTCACCAGTTGTGACAACCCACAAAATCATTCAAGCTGGTTTTTATTGGCCAACTATGTTCAAGGACTGTTATGGATTTGCTCGAAAGTGCATCCCATGCAATAATTTTCAGTAAAAATGAAAAGAGTTGCAATGCCATTACAGATAGCCATGGTGGACCAACCATTTTCTCAATGGGGTTTAGATGTGATTGGTCCAATATATCCTAAATCTAGCAAAGTTCATTCATATATTATCATATCAACTAACTATTTTACAAAGTGGAAAGAAGTAGTGGCTTTAATAAATGCAGATTCAAAACAATTAATTCATTTATTAGAGGAAAATATTATGTCCAAGTTTGGTGTACTAAAAAAATTTATAACATATAATGGCTCAATTTTTATTGGATCAAAATTCACAAATTTTTGTGGTGAATATGGAATAATCATGGGACAATCATCCAATTATTACCCTTGGGGAAATGATATGGCATAATAAAAAAACAAAAAAATAATTCAAATCATCAAGAAAACTATTGAAGCTAACCACAAGAATTGGCATAATAAGTTGATAGATTCACTCTGGGAAAGTAGTCTCACTCCAAAAGATAGTAGTAGACATTCTTTGTATACTTTGGTATATGGGAAGGAAACAATATTACCTTTACATGTCGAATTGAATGCTTTGACACTCATCGTCGATGGTGAGGAAAAATAAGAACAATCACCAATGAAAAGAAGGTATAATGAGCTCTTACAATTAGAAGAGTACAGAGAACAAGTAATACTGGCAATGAATAAAAGATAAGAAGTGGTCAAGAAATATTTTGATAAAAGTACAACTGCAAAGGATTTTCAAAAGGATCAGTTAGTTTTGTTATGGAACAAAGAAAAATAAAAACCATCATTCCAAACGAAATTTGAATCTCTTTGGATCGACATATCAAATTCTGTTGTAAAATTGGTTGTCATTGATGTCAACCTTAGAATAAGCCCTAAATCAAATCCCAGAAGCCCCTAAAAGTGATGATTATGTGTCCACTTGAAGAAGCCTTGAATATGACCTTGAAGGATCCTTGACATAAGTGTATATAACTCCAAAGTGATCCCCTTATGTCGTATCTTTTAAGAATGGCCCTCACAAGATTAGATAACATGTGGTTGTTTTCACATGCCCACTATGAGTTGTACACAAATGGAGCCTTGAAGAATCCCTAAAACCAGGTTAAGAAGCCCCTAAATTCAAGTGAGAAACCCCTAAATCCAAGAGAAGAATCCCCTAAAGCCAAGTGAAGAAGTGTTGGCCCTTGACCAAGTTTTGGGATAATATTGGTCATGTTGACCTATTTTGGAACTTCGATAGCTTGTCAAAGGAGGAGTGCAGGACGAAGCAGAGATCACGGGATCTCGGCCCACTTTTGGGTCCTTTTTGGGTTTTGGGGAATATGTAATGGGAATGGGATGTCGGACCATGGGTTTACCCCTTCTTAGGCCCACTTTTGTAATATATAAATAGATGCCTAGGCTAGATAGAAGCGAGGTACATCTATGTGGTGTAGGCTGAGTGCTAAATCTATGCGATGGAAGGATTGTAAGCGCTTTGTGGCTATGTGGAACTTATAGAGCTAAGTGCAAGTCATTGTAAGGAATTGTGGAAGACTGTGTGCTTATGTCTACTCGGGGAAGGAGGATATAGCGAGTTGTGCAGATCTCCTGTCCTAGGCGGAGTAAGGTTTTAGTGGCTCTGTGCTTGTAACCTATTGAGAAGCTAATAAATAAGAAGAGTTGGTGGACATAGCCGCAGGGTGGGGGTGAACCACGTAAACACTGTGTTGTCTTGCTTTGTGCATTGTCTTGATGTGTTTGTATACTCTTTTGCTAAGTGATTTGAGATGATTAAATATATATACTTATGCTTAGTGATAATAATGGATATAATGTTAGATCTGATATATATGGATATGCTCAGTACTTGATCTACCAGATCTGATCTATTTTCTTATGCTAAGTGCTTAAATACGTTAGATCAGGGCGACTGCTGCGAAGCACCATTTTATCAACGGAGTAGATATTGATTGCATATTAAGGAATTGATGGTGCTAAGTGCTCTATGAAGGATTGGAATCACAGATCTGTGTCTCGGCTAAGGTTGCAGACACTTGAGTCTTGCAACCACCCCTGCCTCTACCTCACGTGAGACTTCATCTTCTTCGCAAGTGTTTCCAAAAGGGTCAGTAGTTAGGGTTTTGTTGGTGCGTTGTTGTAGTGTTGAACCCTGGGTCTATCCATGTGCCAACAAATGGTTATGTTGTCGGGACCTGAAACTGTGATTGTTGGGAATTAAGAAAGAAGAAGCTTTTTTCAAAGATTCGTCCTAAAACTTTGAAAGATCTGTGCATAGATCTGTTGCCCTAGTGTGCAACATTTAACTAGACCTATGAAGCTTTGTGCCAAGAAAAGAGGTAAGATCTGAGGAAAAAAGGACTAGATCTGAGGAAAAGAGGTAAGATTTGTAAGCTTTGTGCTTTGAGAAATATAAAAGCAAGAAGTTTTGGTTAAAAGTGGTAAGATCTGCAAGCTTTGTGCTTTGAGAAATATAAAATCAAGAAGTTATGGTTAAAACAGGTAAGATCTATAAGCTCTGTGCTCTCATAAAGGTAAGAATAGTGGAAAGTTTTAGATTTGAAAGCTTTGTGCTCTGTAGAGGATAATAGAAAGAATTTTCTGCAGGTTAGCTACCATGATCCTGGTGTGCAGTACAGGAAAGGATGGGGATTATTTAAAAGAAAGAGAGGGTTAACTATTTGTTACAGTTGCAGAAGACCGGGACATTTCGCTAAGGAATGCCCTGGAAGAAGACTTGGTTGTCTTTGTTGCAAGGCTATGGACCATGAAGTATTGGATTTCCCTAGAATGATTGCTAAACTTGAAGGAATGAATCTGAAGCAAGGAATCCCTAAGGCCAATCTAGAAACTCAGATTATGGCAGAACCCTGGAAAGAATCAGAGAAAGTATTGCTCCAGATGAAAGAAACCTTGAATGATCACCGACATGTCATCTTATCAGAGATCTTCAAAGAGAAAAAATGCATTGAAGCAAGAATAGGAGACTTCGACGTTGACTGTGTTCTAGATGAGGAAACACATGTGAATGTTATGATAGAAAGAACTTGGGAAGCTATAGGAAGGCCTACTATGATCCCTTCATTAGGAGGCATAGGTTTATTCAGAGGAAAACTGGTGAACCTATGTGGGAAGATCGCTTAGATACCTATGAGTGCTAATGGAACTTTGACAGAATAAGATTTTGAGATTATTAAATTTATTGAGGACAATGCCCCATTTACCATGTTATTAGGATAACCTTGGATTGATAGAGATCAAGCCAGAAAGAAGGAAGAAGAAGAAGTTTTAGAGTAGAAGAAACAAGAGTTAAAAGATTTCATGACTAGGAGGATCGCGCACTTAATTGAAGAACAGGAGAACATATCAAAGCTACTTAACACCAGAAGCCCTAATGTCAAAGATGTAAGAGCATTATAAAACTCACATAAGACTAAAGTATCTATCCCAAATAAAGAAGAAGTATTACCTCTGAATCCTAGGAACGACTCTCGACAACGCGAAGTGACTATGTCCAAAGAAGATAAGAATCAGAATGGGAAAAGACACACTGAGACGAAGCTCACTGGAAATAATTCTAGAAAGATAAGTAAGAAGAGGGATGATATTGAAAAGTTACAGAAGGACCTAGAGGGGGCATCGCAGAAAGAAAACTTGCAGAATTGGAGGTTCGCCATGATATCAGAACAACGACATATGGAACTTCACCGTGGCGAAGCAATATAGTCGTTGGGGATGATATATTCATTCACTTGACACTCCGAACGGGTCAGAAAATAATTTATGGGTAATCACCAAACCGTTGGCCATTCCCTAACAGAAAGAACAATGTTAATAGAGGCCCCATACCCATTGCAAGCGAACCATTGCCAAGTTTCCTATTTAGTCCATCATGCCATGCACCGAGGACACTTTTTCCAACTGAGAATTTGAGCCGGAGATTAACCTTATTTTTCACAGTGATCATCGCCTTGTTTCCATCTCTTTCATTGTAGTATTTGAATTAATCCTAAACCCGATCTAGTTAACCTCAAGCTTGTATGTCGGACAAGATCACCACTGCACAGAAATTTGTTGAAGAAGTTCTGATCGACTTGATGACTGAGAGAGTCATGTTTGAGCGAGGGTTATCTACAGTTGTACATTATTCATCCATGAGAACCATGCAAGCATCTTTGTCCACTGCTCAAGCTGGACCGTCCCAACCAGTCGATGAGAAGAGAACCAAGCACAGGGATGATCTTGCGAACGGTAAACTGATCCTGAGCACCCTACCTGCCTACCTACCACCCCTGAGTGGCGTGATAAACCGTGAAAATGTACCTAGAGACTTTGAGTACCCTTTGGTCACTGCGTACCCTCTAAAGGGGATACACAAAGTTTGCACAGATCAAGATAAGCTTGCAGTGTTGAAGTTTAGTGACTTCAACCTTGGCGACAGGAAGGTTTATAGCATGCTCGGTCCATACAAGTATCTCACGAAGTCAAAGGGAAATAATTCAAAGATCATCCCTCAGTCATGGACCCAAAACCTCACGTAGTCCACACTGCTCAACGTGATAAATATTCCTCACTTCGGATGACACTAGGAGGTGAATGCATGTGTAAAGTTACTGCTGTCATGTTATCATGGAGGATATTTGTGGTTAAACCATCGCATAATAGTGGATCCGACATTGATCAATCTGATCACGGGCTTAAGTATGCAAGGCCCTGACCCACATGATTTTTACCCTGGAAAAACCATAGATAGAGCATTAGTGCAGAGGATAAAAGAGACATATGGCGATGTCGAGAAAGGAACGTGAGGCTACAAGGTAGCTTCTATTCAAAGTGGCGCAGTGTGCCTCGCCTATCAGTTGATCAAAGGAAAGTTAGTTTGCAAGAACCAACCCACCCAAGTGACTGGTTTTGTAGTCAACCTTGCAGGGAAGTGCGCAGAGGGCCTACAAATGAATTGGGAGAAGTACTTGGTGAACCAATTAGAACTTGATTGCAGAGAAGCCTAGGATCAAGGATATGAGTTTCACTTCAACTAACTTCTCATCTTGATCACATTCGTCGCATGGGAGATGACGAAAGGTGCGACCTTCCCGGACATCGATCCCTTTGAACCATTGGCCACAAAGTTCAGTACACTGTGGTACTCGAATGACATGAATAAACAATGGCAGTCAAATTCCGTGTTCCATACATATTACAAACAGTTGAAGCTATCCATCCAGTTCGAGACGTGCATGACCCTGAATACTCTCTACAGGTTTCGGCCTCTGATGAAGTTCAACACAGACCACCATTTCATTTATATCACAGCGCACGCTGATGAGCATAAGAAACAACGGCAGTCATACTACAAGTTGATAGATGAAGACATCGAAGAGATCACCAAGGAATGGTCAGTGGACCTCCTCATTCCATCAAACCCCGTGGAGGTATCTGATATTGAAATCCCAGAAACTGCGTCGGATACACCAGGACCGAGCAAGACAAAGAAAACTGAAGAGGTTCACAATGTAGACAACACATTTGTAAGGACTACTTCCATCTCATCGGACGAAGGGGGTGGTGGCGAAGAGGTAGAAGGCACAGAAACAGAACAAAATAAAGGGGAAGTACCATCGCCTAGGGATGAAGAGGACTCCTCGAAGAAAAGGAAGGTTTCACCTCTGAAACCTTCCTCTTGGAAGAAATCTAGAACCCCTGTAACTAAGATGGAGACTACCCTCACTTCAGATGATTTTAATTTCATCATTGCAGCCCTGAACGATGCTTCGCTGGAGATAGTAGAGAAGTAGGAGGCGAAGTAGGAGAATATGTATAATCGTATCGATATCGATATCCAAGGTGTGTAGCAAGAATTATAGGCCAGCTGCACAGTATCCACTGTGCCTCTGACAACAAGAACACCAAAACTGGGAGATGAGCCAGCTCAACTCCACCGGATTGCTGATACAGTCGAATCTCACCTTTGACGAGCTCAAGAAGATATAGCGCAAGCCACCCAGTATTTGACATAGGTACAGGGAGTCCTTATGGAGCAACGCAACACTTTAGAATGAGAAAAGATTGCTCTCCAAGAAAAATGGGATGAAGAGAAAGCAGAGCTACAACAAAGCAAGGAACAATTGCTCGTAGAGCAACTCGAAGTAAAGGAAATGGTCAATAGAGCACTTCGCTCTGTGACAGTCTTTGCAGTACAGACTGAATAACGGGTTCCACAACAGGTGGCACAACTTGAAGAAGTAATCTAGAAGCTCCAATAGTGCATCATAGATCTAGAGCTTCGTATTGTGCCTGAGACTCCTAAAGAGATAAGAGACCAACGAGAAGCAACTTCCCACAGTGCAGTTGACAGATTAAAAGCTCTTTCCCTAGAATGAAAGGAACTGAGTAACCGAAGTGCCCAAACATATGAAAACCTCACAAAAAATCCAGAGTTACAGGTATTGGAGTCGCATGTCAAGGATGTGAAGCAACACACAGACACATTACAGGCACAGCTGAAGGCCCTATCACCCGTGGAAATAATGAAGCGGTCTCAAGAAAAACACACTGCCTAACAACAACTCCATACAATTCAAACCAAGGTTATGGAAGTAACTCAATGGCTCCAACCTGTGAAAGATAAGGCATTCCTGTTGTTATTGGATAAATCCGTAAGTGCGGAGACAAACTGATCTCCCTAGATCCACCTGGATCTAGAACAAAGCAAAACAGAACATGACTCTTTCCCTAGATTCTAACCATTGAATTAAATAAGAGGCAAGAACAAGGAACATACCTTATTAATGCTTCCTTTGGTCTTTGTTGCTCCTGCTTCGCTCCAATGCTCTCGTACAGTCAAGACCAAAACAATACAAACCAAATGGAGTG
>SNQJ01S0249177.1:12960-30646 GCA_010110895.2 Picea sitchensis | reverse complement strand
AGGTAAGTGTGATATGTTTCTGTCATTTGTTGATATATTACCATTATTATTAGTAATGCTTGATCTTGTTTCCATTGCAGGATTGGAGTTACTCCGATGGCTACATTGGAAGCATGACTTCATGTAGTATCCTGATTCGTTTAATAGTTAGGGTAGGTTTAGGAATAGGTTTTCTTTCAGTTTGATTTCTCACTATTTCTCTTTGTAATAATGCAGTCATGAATGCAAGTGGGCGCACCACGAGAACCATAATACGGATGTTGTCAGGGAAGTCCCCTTGATCCTTTTCTCTTTACTCTTAGTTGAAAATTTATTTTCAAAAAAACGCAGTATCGTCATGAAGATCCTAAATGGAAGGTAGAGAGATAAATAAATCTGAATCAACCTTGACCCAAGGTACCGCGAGTAAGACTGCTTTCCCATCAATCAGGATTTTCCTACTTTCTTTCAGTTTCCCAAGGGATTTGTTGCATGAGGTTTCAGATGCACCTTCTGTACATATTTGTTTTTTGTTTTTGTTGTTTGGATTTCTTTGCTTTTCAATTTTTTCTTCGCTAGTGTGTTTTGATTTCTCCCTTATGCTTACTAGTTTTTGCTATTGAAATACACATACCTGCATTATGAACTGTTCAGAAAAAGAAAATAGAAAATTCTTCCTCTGAAATGACTGTTGAAAATTTGTCTAAACATCAATAATAATATGCTTTTGAAATTTACATCCATGTTGAGAAAAGACTGTTGTTTGAAAGAAGTTAATTGATTTCGATCTGTAAGTGAAGCCTGTCACGATCATCCATTATCTTCTTACGCTGTCCCTATTCCTTAAGGGAATGACTCATAAGGTGTCTCCCTACCTTAGAAGGTCGGTTTTGTAAACAAACCATCTCTGCATCTTAATGAAGGACAGTTAATAAAATTCTTTCAAGGTCTGTAAAAATATGTTTAAAAATATCATGATTTTCAGCATCACCCCGCTCAATTATATATCTTTAAAAACCTAAATTAAATCATAAAAGAGTTGTGGGAAGTGCTTGTAAACCCGCCGAGATGCTGAACAGGTCCGCTGGAAACGGGTAAATGCATGCACGATGCCAAGACAACTTCGTCGGGGTACTGAACAGGCCCGCTGACAACGAAGCAATGTCGAGTATATGAAAATTCGTAAGTATGAAATCTTTTGACCTTAAAATGTCCTTTATTCTGGTCTAGAACTTCTTGGTAGGATACAGATATCAGAGTGGGTTAAATGGTAACCCTGTCGAGGCTATGGATGCCTACTGGCAGCAGTGGCCCTGTCAACAGTATTGGATATTTTATCTTTAATATTGTGTCTCGCTTGTCTTAAGACTGTTATCAGTTTTCATCCTTTAAACACTGCTGGAATATTTGATTAATAATGATGTTTAAACAATTTTCTGGTTGTTTTTTAGTTTGAATTATTCTCGTTATCATAATTTGAATTTGTTCTTTTGGCAAAGATAACTGCTTCTACCAGTGTGTCGCCATTGTTGGCAGCCATTTCACATTTTTATCCTATCTTTATAAGCTTCCCACACAAGTGTTATGGAACCCTTGATCTTCGTCCCAATCTTTGAATAAAACAACACTATTATTTCGCGCAATTGCACACTTGCCTTTGTTCTCGTTTTCACGACTGCAAGCGTGAAAAATTTGATTTCGAAGTCACGTCAATGGCATTAAAATCGTCACTGGATTATTATGGTCACTCTTGTTGATGTGTTCATTGCATTTCCAATTTAATCATAGTCGCACAGTTAGCAAGACACCAAAACCTTTACTCATTTGACATTTTCTTGTTGTTAATACGACTTCATATTTTATAAGACTGTGATGATATTTTTATGATTGAGTCCTTGATTCAATGGTGGTTTGATGTTCTTCTACTTTTGATCAAATTCAATGGGTTCATAACAACACGTTAATATGGTGATTAGACCCTATTTTCAATAGTTTTATACAATGTATAAGTCATATGGTCAAATCCTTATTCAAGACATTGTTTTGATTTTAAATCCATGCAAACACTATGCTTGTGCAAAGATTTGGGTCGACTTACCATAGTTTTCATTATTTGTTTGAATGGCATTTGATTTTAACACATTGCAATAGTGATTTGAATCACCATATGCATCGTCGATTGTACGGTTGGATATGACTATTTTGCATGGGTTGATTTCATTCCACCACCCTCGCACACTTTGGCATTAATGCCTGCCTCCTTACCGGGTTACCTCTGTTGGTTTTTGGAGAAATCTCTGAGTTTTGGGTCCTGCGTATACCTTGTCCAAACCCTCACCGCTTACCCTCCTCACTGTGTGTTCTCTCCTATGGCCTCTGTAGGGCGAATTTAACCCCATGGTGTTCAGAGTCAGTTACTGTTTGATTTCCAGAGAAGACTACCCCCGTAATTTCCTCCCAGAGACACATTTTTGCGTGAGCGATTCTGAGCAAACGGTTTTGAATCAGATCAAACCCTTGAAAACCCAGAACCGAAATTAGCCCCTTTACCTTCACCACAGGCGGTTTCCTCAGAAATCGAGTTGTTACAGAGACCTAGCTCGTGTTTTATAGGTCAAGTTTCATATCTTCTCCGTGGATGAAAGGTTCGTTTTGGGTTTGTGTGCATTTGCTGAAACGTCTATGAATTCTCCAGGCCTGTGCCTCAAAACCCCTCTCACCCGTCAGCCTCTCACACTCTTGAACCCTTGATAAATCCTTAGAAAATCAAGCAGTCTGTCAGAAGAAGCAAGAGACTACGAGTTCAATTGTCTTCAGAAACGTCGAGACAGCTACAGCCTTCGTCAATTCACAGTTATCCTGACCAAATTGTTTTCCTACAGTCCAGGTATGGTTTTTTCAATATCAATTTTGTTTTATGAGTTGGTTTGAATTAGTGTGACCGATTATGTTTGCTTTTAATTAGTTCTGTTCATTTTAAATAGATTCAAAACGATTCTGTTACATTCAGAGTACTAAAAATGATTTCGTTATGAATCATGTACAGTAGATTCATTTTGCTAAACTCAAATATAGCTATGATTTGGTTATGCGATTTTATTGTTCTTAGATTAGTATAAGGGATTGAGTTGTTTGTGATTCTGTTTGGTTTTCTTTGAAAAAATTATGTATGTTTGAATTAATATAATCAATTGGATTTTCTTTCATTTAGTTCTATCCGAATAAACAAGTCTGTTTCATTTTGAATAAATATTATCATTTGGATTTTGATTACATTCGACCTGTGAAAAATATTTGTTTGCTAAAATCGTGTAGCTGTGTTGATTGATACGATTTAGCATATCGATTGTGTTGGCTCTGAGTTAGTTAAATTTATTTCTTATGGTTTGATTTTAAAACGATTATGCCTGCTCTGAATTGGAAATAAGAGTTGTGTGACAGATCGTGCATATTCTGTTATAGATTCAAACAAGAATTCATTTGCTATCGATTAGCATAGAAGTTTTGGTTTGAATGATTCGTTTGGTTTTCAATTAGTAATCAAATATTTGTTTAATAGTTTGAATATATTTTTGTTATCATTTCATTGATTTAAAATGATTCTGTTTTCAAATTAGACCAGCAACAGAATCGTAAGATTCTGTTAGCTAGTCATAAAAAAGTTGGATTTTTTTTATGATTTTACAATTGAAAACTGTCTAAACTTGTTTATTCTTGTCTATCCACAGGTATATACAAATTTCAATGATCAATTGGGCATGCTGTGGCAGTCTAGGAGATATTTTTGTGATATAGTTTTGTTATAGGTTGTTATCTTGAGTCAGAAATAGAGATTTGGGAAATTATCTCCAGATTTTTTGTAAACTGTTTTTGATAATTCCCACAGGGATGTTTTACCCTGCGGTCTTTAAATACTTGTTATTTTTTGTAATGGACCCATCATCATCACTATTGGGAGAACCAGACTATGGATTTATAATATTACAGACTAGGATGAAAGTTGATGTCTTGTAACAGCTTTAGCTTTCAATATATCAAACTTTTATTTCATGTTCTCTTCATATCAGTTCGCAATTAATTATCGACTACTTTAGCTATCGTAATTCGTTGCAGGTTGATGTGAATTGGTTTATGTGTCGTACATATCTGATTTCTCTTATTTTAAAGTACAACAGTTACCTTGCTTCAATTTAATGAACTAAAGATTTATCTTTTTCGTTAATTGAATTGTTTTGGTACAAATTGTGCACAAGGATTTATCTGACTGCGATAATTTGTAAATTATAAGACTGCTGTAATTTTTTTTATGTCTTGTTTGTCCTATTATTGATATTTGGAGAGCACAACTGCTTCCTGTTTACGAGAATCTTGTGGAGAATCTGGTGCAGGTTTCCTCCCACCGAACAACTATATCAACTATTGCATACAGGACAAACATGAAGCGTTACCTCAGGTCAGTTTGCTATTTGTTATTTAATAGTTAATTTATTAGTGTTATTTAAGTAGTTTAGATAGATATATATATATAGTTCAGATTTATAGTTAGAGTTATTATTTTAGTTGCTTAGCTTAGATAGTTTTTATTTAATTTCTTTCTCATAAAATTATAAAAATAAAAAAACAATAGTTTTGTTGTCTTAGGACAGTTTACAAATGATTTTTGGAGGTTTTCATTTAAATCTGTAATCTGTAAATATTGTACATTTGTATTTATATCTAATTCTGTTGATAATTGAACATTTAATTTTATAGAATTATTACTATTTAGTTTAGGTAATAGATTGTATATATGTATTTCAGATTTGTTTATTAGTTTACTTTAATTGTTGTTTTTTTTTCATTTAGATTAGTTCCTTAGCGTAGTTTTCTTTTGTTTTCCTAGGACTTAGATCGGCCAACGGAGCCACTAAACCCGTCAGGGTGGATCATCCCAAATGGCTTGGGTTATTTAGACAACCCCGGACCGGATCCACTCTTCCAGTTGGCGAGCATTCATTTTCACCCGTCAACAAGTTGTCACCTGAGTACCGAATCACCTGTGTGTCAAAACTTGTAATTATCACCTAAGTACCAGATCACCTGTGTGTCAAATTTGTAGTTGGTACAGGATCGTCCGAGTACCGGAATACATTTGTATAAAATTTGTAGATGGTACAGGATCGTCCGAGTATCGGAATACCTGTGTATAAATTGCAGTTGGTACAGGATTTCCTGAGTACCGGATAGACACAACAAGATTTTATGGCCCTTCATTGATGCGAGATAAGAAAAAAATGAACTTTCTTGAGATTAAAATTCTTGACATTGATTCTGGTGACAGTAATTTATAAAAATAGTTGGTGTTCCATTGTCAAAATTTGTCTAAAAAATCATGTAGTTACTGTAGTTACCAAAGTTTATAGAGGAATCATGCCAGAAAGCTTTGTAATAGGAGGGTACTCTGTAATGACCAATATTTGAGATGACAAAACTCCTTTTCTTATGGAATCAAGGTAACCACACTTTTGTTGGCATTCCCTCTTTTATTACAACAATACTAACTACTACTGTTCTGTGTATTTTTATCGAGCCCAGATTAGTTAATGCTCACCGGTATTTTCAATTTTATAGAGTCTAAAAAACTTAAATGAAACTCTCTATACTGCCCCGTGGATTTTTGTCGAGTCCAGGCCAGTTCATGCTCGCTGGTATTTTCAATTTTAAAGAGTCTGAAAAACTTAAAGGAAACTCTCTATACTGTCCCATGGATTTTTATTGAGCCCGGGCCAGTTTCTGCTCACTGGTGTTTTCAATTTTAAAGAGTCTGGAAAACTTAAAGATGACTCTTTCTGGTAGTTGTCCTCCTTATTTGTTTATCTACATGGGGACACCACCAATTTTCTTTTGTCTTTGTTAGTTAAAAATAAAGAAAAAATCCATCTCATGACACACCTATGTACAGAAAATGAATTTATACAATTTGAACTTACTATGGTAGGTCAGCAGGAGGAAAAACCCTCTTGCTTACCAGTTGCATTTCAGCAGTCTGAAGAACATTTTTGACAAAATCCTCCTTTGACAGAGGTTTGTGATAAACCTTCAGTCGATGTCCATTTACAACAAGGGAATTTTTATTTTCATCGATAGTCTTTATCCTTACTGCGCCATTGTCATATAATGTGTCAACCTCATAGGGCCCCATCCATCTGGTAGACAGTTTGCCTTTGAAAATTTTAAATCTGCTATCATATAGGAGGGCCCAATCACCTGGCTGGAAGGAATTTTGTTTAATGTACTTGTCATGCCATTTGGTCCTTTGTTCTTGTATCAGGGTAGTTCTTTGTAGAGCATCTTGTCTTATCTCATCAAGCTTGTTCAATTGTAACAGTCTCTATTTTTTAGCTTCATCCAGGTCCATTCCTAATTGCATGGCAGTTTTGAAGGTCTTTACCTGAAACTCTATGGGCAGTAGTACCTGCTTCCCATATACCAACTCATATGGTGTATGGCCTGTTGTATTTCTCCAAGCTGTCCTGTAGGACCACAAGGATTCAGTCAACCTATCAGCCCATTCTTTATGATGCAGCTGAAAAGTCTTAGTAAGGATGGCCTCTATCACTTTGTTGGTCGATTCTACTTGGCCATTGGCTTGGGGGTGATAGGGTGAATACTTTCTGTGTTTGATCTTGTATTGTTCGGTAAGGGCCTTAACCAAATTTGAGGTGAATTGTGTCCCTTGATCAGAGACTATCTCCCGAGGTACCCCGAAACGAGTGAAAATTTCCTCAAAGAGAAAATCTACAACAGATTGTTCATTGGTTGAATACATGGCCTTGGCTTCTACCCATTTTGTTACATAATCTATGAAAACTAATATGTACTTTCTCTTTCGGGACATGGTATTGATAGGTCCTACAAAATATAAGGCTCCTTTCTCAAAGGGTTCAATTACTACTTGGGCTTGGAGTGGCATTTCATCGGCTGATGTAGGTTTTCCCATTCTTTGACAATCATCACAACAAGCCACATATTTCTTTGCATCTTTAAAAATGGTTTGCCAATAATAGCCAGATTGTAGGATTTTGTAGGCTGTCCTTTTGTTAGCAAAGTGGCCTCCACATGGGATTTCATGGAAGGCTCTAAAGATATCATGCATTTCATCTTCCTGGACACATATTCTGATTACCAAATCAGATCTCGTTCGGTATAGGGTATCTTCATGCCACATATAATTGGCACTTAGCTGAATGATTCTCTGCTTTTCTTTGGATGTCATACCTTGAGGAAAATTGTCGGTTACCAAATAGTTGGCTACATCTGCATACCAAGGGGTGAAAGTAGAAATGGCAAATAAATTCTTATCCGAAAAATCATCATCTACTGGAGTATTGTCACCTGTATGGATCAGCCTAGACAAAAAATCAACAACCAAGTTATCTCTTCCAGGCCTATCTATAATAGTGATATTAAATTCTTGCAGTAACAAGAGCCATCTAGTTACTCTAGCATTTGTAACATGTTTATTCATTATAAATTGGATAGTTGAGTGATCTATATGCACAAAAACTTTGTATCCTGTTATATAGTGTCTAAACTTGTTGATGGCATGTACTACTGATAAGAATTCTTTCTCGGTGATAGTATAGTTTTCTTCAGTAGGTGAGAGGTTCTTACTAACAAAGTATATAGCATAGGGAATATGCCCTCCCCTTTGTCCTAATACAGCTCCTAAAGCGGTATCTAAGGCATCTGTACAGATATGGAAAGGAAGAGACCAGTTTGGTCCTCTCAAAGCAAGGGTACTTGAAAGTTTTGTTTTTAAGATTTTGAAGGAGATTTGACATTGCTCATGCCAACAGAATTCAACATCTTTCGTTAGTAGTTTGAAAAGGGGGGCAACTAGGTTTTTAAAATTTTGAATAAACCTCCTATAGTAGCTGGTATGCCCTAGGAAACTTTTGATTTCCTTTTGTGAACTAGGGATCTTAATTTGGGAAATAATATCGATTTTGGCGGGGTCCACTCTTATTCCGATACCGAAGATGTGGTGACCTAGAAAGATTCCTTCAGTAAGCATCATTCTTGATTTTTTGTGACTGAGTGAGAGGTTGGTCTCTTTGCATCTAACCAATACCTTCTTCAAATTATCCAATGCTTGTTGGAAATCATCCCCATATACCATGAAGTCATCCATGTAGACTTCCACACAATCATTGGTCAGATCAGAGAAAATGGCCAAGACAACCCTCTGAAAGGTAGCAGGGGCGTTATAGAACCCAAAGGGGATAATCCTATAAGCATAGGTTCCCCAAGGACAAGTGAATGTGGTCTTATCCTGGTCTTCTGGTGAAATTTGTATTTGGTTGTAGCCACTAAACCCATCCAGAAAAGAGAAGTACCTCTTTCCGGATAAAGTATCTAAGACCTGATCTATGAAAGGTAAAGGGAAGTAGTCTCTATAGGTGGCCTTGTTTAATTCTCGAAAGTCCACACAAATCCTCCATTTTCTATTCTTTTTTGGTACAATAACTAATGGGGAAACCCATTTGCTATCTGATATAGGGTAAATGAAATTGGCTTGTAGGACTTTTTGGAGTTATTCCTTTACTATATCTTTCAAGGCTGGGTTCATTCTTCTCTGGGGCTGTCGAAGGTCTGATTTGATCGTTGGTGTAAATATGATGCATACATGTATCTGGTTGGATCCCTTTCATGTCAGAGTAATCCCATGCAAATGCATCGGATTTCTCCTGAATCATTTGTACCAGTTTTTGTTGTTGATCTATTTCTAGGCTGGCATTGATATAGAGGGACTTCCCATAACTGATTTCTATAGCTTGGACAGTAGACTCCTTCCCTTCCTCTATTTGTGAAAGAGTGGCTAATGTATAAGTGGAAGGGTGCCAAATTTCTTGAAATTCAGGGCTAAAGATGTGTGTGTAGTTGGGAAAAGAATGTGGATAGTCAATGCATGCCGAAGCAGCCAAAAATAGACTTAGGATTTTTTCTTTAGAGTGTTCTTTAACTCCTTTTACTTATTCAAGTGTCAACAAAGGCTGGGTACAGTCCTCCTCCCCATACGAATTCTCCAACCAGAGAGGAAATTCCTTGGCTGGTTGGGCGGGGGTAAAAAGGATAAGTTTCTAACTTTGAGTGCCATTGGAAATTGTCATTTCTCCAGATTAGAAATTGATGAATGCATCAGCAGTGGCCAACCAAGGTCGACCTAGTACCACAGGGTGTCCTAGTTTGGGGGATTTGGGATGGATTACCAAGAAATCCATAGGGTATTCCCAAGAGGCCAATGTCACTGTTATATCATCTAAAATTCCTGCTGGGGTGATGACTGATTTATCTGCAAGCTCCAGCAAAGTTTGTGTAGGTCTTAAGTGATCTAGTTGCAGTGTTTTCATAGTGTTTACTGACATCACATTTATTGTTTCCCCTAGATCAATCAATGTGTTATGCAAGGCAACACCATTGATTTCTATGGTTACCACTGGGTTCCCTAGATCCCTATACTTAGAAGGCATTTCTGTTATAAACTCGGATAATTGTCCTAACACCCATATGACAAGAGGTTCCTTCCTCTTTATCCCTAGCTTTTTAATGCAAAGGTCCCTTACAATTTTAGCATAGATAGGTATGTCTTTAATGGCCTGTAGTAGTGGGATCTTTACACATATATTCTGGAGTTCAGTCTCTAAATTATGTTCTAGAGGTTCCTCGGTTTTCTTTATGAGGAGCCTTTCTCGGTAAGGGGGATTCACTTCATGGGGTGTTTCTACTGTAAAGGAGTTGGGAGAAGGAATTTCTTGTGGTACTGGAATGTTTCTTTCTTCGTTCAATGGGTCGGTCATCTATTCTTCTCTTTGAACTATTTGGACACCTATTTGTTCCTCTTGGTTTGTGTGATTATGCATGTGTTCTTCTTGAATGACCATAATAGGGATTTTTTTGTTTACAATCCTTCCTGACCTTAATTCAATTCCATTAAATGGAGTTGGAGTTACTGCATATGTAGGAAAGGTTTGTACTTCAACATTTTGTATAGGTTGTGTCGGTCTGTTATTTGGGTTAGGGATAAGTTGTGCAGGAATAGGAGTAGGACGAGGAGGGTTTTGGATGGGTGAATCTTGCATTGGTTGCCGCATATTTGGATTCATGTGTAGTGCAAGTGGTTTTTGTGGTTGTGGGGGTGGAAGAAGAGCAGGGGGGTTAAAACCTGGGAGCAATTGTGAAATATTCGAAGGATATTGTGGATAGGTGGGAAAATTTGTTGGTTGAAAGGGGAAATTTCCGTATACAGGTCCTCTCCACCCCTGTTGCCAAGGTTGGGTTTGTATTGACCACTGAGGATAAGACATGGGGGCTACCCATTGTTGTTGGGGGTATTGTGTACTTGGTTCGACAAACATGATGGGGTTTTGTTGTCTCCATGGTCGCCTAGGGGGGTAAGATGTCTCAGGTTCTCCTCCTCCCTTGAACATAGCCTTGAGTCCAGGGAGAGAAGGGAATTCATTAGTAGGATGGTCCTATGTGAGAATACCACAGAGTTCAATAAAATTGAGGGGGCATTCCTTTTCAAGGTGTTTCCTCCTACACTGATGACAGAAGATTTCTAACGCAACATTTTCTTCCTCTTGTTTCCTTTTAATTTGTATGGTATATAGTTGGTAACTAATGGTGTGTAGGATATCTGTTTTAAAGTTTTCCAGTAGATTTCATAGATCAATCCTTGTGACACCTCCGGATGTGGTTTTAGCAATTCTATTGGTGAGGCCCTTATACTTTTCCCTGTTTTAGCTTGACTGCGAGAGTATCTTTTACAATACTCTTCTATTTCTGCAAATGGTTTTTGATATATGTCCCCAGAGCTCATAAGGTTTAATACTTCAATGAAATCATCCCTCACACCTTTTATAAAGATAGTCCTAACTGTAGCTGTATCTAAGGAAAACTGCTTAGTCTTTTGGTAATTATACAAGAACCTTTCTAAGTAGTCTTCTAAGCTTTCTTCTTCTGACACCTGCATTTTGAATATATCATTCCTAACATCCCTAGGTATGTATTAATCCTAGTATTTATGGAGGAAGGTCTCCTTCATGCCATCCCAAGACAAAATTATGTGTTCCCCTAGGCTCATGAACCACCGTAGTGCCGAATCTTTTAGTTTGGATGGGAAAAGTTTTAATTTCCAAGCATTATCTGTGTAGTTATAGCTTCTACACAATATGTCAAATTCAAATAAAAATGATTCAGGGTCTTCTGTCGACATACCTCTGAAATGAGGAAGTGAATATAATGGAATGTTCTTCATAGAAACATCTTTAGCCATATCCAGTATGGGGAATCCAAATGTCTCTGTTTCATTGGTTGTGTTTCCCTCTTCTTATGCCATGTCTCCAAGCACTCTGTAGGGAGGTGGTGAATTTTATCCACTGAGTGATGGTTCTACCACTGGGTTATCTAGTATCTCTGGCTATTCCAAGGTTTGGTGTAGCTTTCCAACAATAGATGCAACCTCTTCTATTATCACTTCTGATTCTTTTCTAGTTTCTCCTCTGGATGGGGTCGCCAATGCTTCCTCTCTTTCTTGCTACCTTATGTTTTTGATCTGGACAGTGGATTCATATCTAGTGCCTTTTATTGTTGTTGCAATTGCTGCTTTTGAGCTCTCTCCTCTGAGAATTTTTCCTACATGAGTTTTTGATGAATTAGTATAAGGGGGGGTTTTCTTTATTGTTTGTTTTTCTAGTTTTTTTGTGTTTTTAGGAGAAAGAAATATACCTTTGTTATCTCTGTACCTACTCATAAAAAAATGAAATCAATGAAAACGCAGATTCCTAATTAGAGGTAGGAGGACAACCTGACTTTGGAGCAACCCCACCAAAGTGGATGCGTAGGTTCTTACCTTTCGTCTTACCATCTTCTCTCCGCCCTCAGATTATCCTCAAATCCAATCCAATACTTCATCAAACCAAAAAAAGAGAATATGCTACCTGTTACTGTTTACAACTCCCCGACAACGGCGCCAAAATGTTGTTGCATATATATGTTCATTGTATATCTCACACTCATTTAAATGTTAATCTGGGATTTGTAATCGAAAGAGTCGTTACACCATATGTGCCGAGAACAAGTAACCTATCTAAGTCTATTGCAGATAGGAAATAATTAATAACATAAAAATTCCATTTCTAAAACCTCTAAATACTTCAAAGTATATTCTGAGCCTAAAAGAGAAAACTGATAATGAAGTCTAGACAAAAAATCGATCGAAGAAATGTTGTCCCAGAGAAACAAGTTTGTTCATGTTAGGCACTTGTATTAGAAAGATGAACTTCAAGAAGCTTGTCTCCTGTAACAAGTAAAACAATCAATTCCAACCATTCCTGAAATAAAAGCCAACTTCAGCCTCATGTAATTCAATCAAACCAACACAGGGGAAATTCAGTATCACTGAAAGGCTTTATTACAGCACATGAAGATGAAAGATAAAACCTTATGTTCCCTTGCGATGCTACAATCATAAACTTAGAATATCAATCCCACACTTCAACATATGGAAATAAAGTATCTATTCTATCTAACACTTGCTTACACACACCAATTAAAATCAGTGAAATCAATACTCAATCCCGAGAATGAAACACAGATTTATCACACACACATGCTAATGTAATTATCCACACACAAACACACATAATTTATACAATGAGGTTTACCTTAGTTGGGGCGGTGGGCCCTTTCTGAACCAACAAGGAACCTCTTAAAGAGTTCACAGACTAAAGCTTTCACTCACATCAAATAATTGACATAAAATATTTTCTGTATTGATTCAGCTGGTAAATTGGATCAACAGTATTTTACTTCATACATGCCAACAACAAATATTGCCTGATTCTTATCATATATTACTTACATTCTTCTCTACACAACATTCCTTATATAGGGGAAGCCAATACTACCAATACTTATGGATAAACATTAAACAATTTAAGAAATTCCAGAATTATTTTTTACATCAAATTTGGAGGAGTCGACTCCATCCTCATGACACGAAGTGCATGAGCGATGGAGTCTCTTGCAACTGGAAAACCAACTCAGATGCTTCTATCCAACCACTTTCTTGAAATCTTCATCATTATCCCATTCTAGTTGGCACATCCTGGAAACAAAGGTTTTTAGTACCGGATTGCACACAGTCGCAGGTTCTGGTACCAGAATAGAACAAAACAAGGAGTACCGGAATAGCGCACGCCTTGGTACCATAATGGAGTTGGTACCGTATCAGAATTGTTTTGGGTACCAGAATGATTCGGTACCGGACTACATGGTGTCTGGTAGTGCCGGATAGACTGCTCATAAATCAAATTATTAGAAATATACAAAATAAAACACTTTTAATCGAATTAATTTAAGAAAGTTAAACAAACATGCTTTAAAACACCAATTACCTCTTGTAGACATGACATAGCTATTAGGCATGTGTTTTGGGAGGGGATAGTTCAGTGTAGGTTTCTAACAGAGGCAAAAAGACTTAGATATAGGGTAAGACAGGATATATCTTATGTCAAAATGGAGACTCAACAGTGTGTATGGTGTTTTGTGCTTCTCTATTATGTATTTATCCCTTCCTTGGCTAAGTGCTTGATGTGATTAAGTAGATCTAGTTATGCTCTATGATGATGATATATGAATAAACGTTATATCTGATATATAATATGCTTAGTGCTTGATCTTTTGAATCTAACCTATATTTTTGTGACTAAGTACTGAATCATCTGTAGTATAAGTATTCACTGCGATGCTCTGTGCTTTCTGTGAAGCTTATTAACGAATGTATGTTAAGGAATAACTGATGCTAAGTGTGTTGTAAGCAAGATAATCATAGATCTATGTCCCAACTAAGGTTGCAGACACCTGAGTCTTGCAACCACCCCTGCCTCTACCGCAGGTGAGACTTCATCTACTTCGCATGTGTTGCCGAAAGGGCCAGTAGTTAGGGATTTTTTGGTGTGCTCTTGAGCATTGAACCTTGGGTCTGCCCCTATGCCAACAAATGGTTTCGTTGTCGGGACCTAGAACTGTGATTGTTGGGAATTGAAGAAGAACGCTTTGTGTGCAATAAGCTCTGTGCATAGATCTGTTTCCCTAGTGCGTAGTGTTCTGTTTGACCTGTGAAGCTTTGTGCCAAGAAAAGAGGTCAGATCTGAAGAAAGAGAGGTCAGATCTGAAGGAAAGAAGTTAGATCTGTGAAGAAAGAGGTCAGATCTGCAAGAAAAAGGTAAGATCTGTAAGCTCTATTCCTCGATAAAGGTAAGAATAGTAAAAGTCTTAGATCTGGAAGCTTTGTGCTCTGTAGAAGTAAGATAAGTGATTTTTTTTGTTTGTTTCTAAAGCATGGATCTAGGCATGTTTAATAGATTCTATCCTAGCTTCAAAACTAGGGCATTAATATATGAAAGAAAATTTGATATGAATACATCTGATAAATATAGTGATATATATGTTATACCTATGCATCGAAAGAATGTCTGTACTAACAAGTGGATGCAGGATCCTAGAAAAAAAAAATTGCAGGCTAGCCACCATGATCCCGATGCATAGTCCAGAAGGAGTTGGGGAACATCTAAACGGATGAGAGGATTAACCCTCTGTTATAGTTTGCAGATGACCGGGACATCTTGCTAGAGAATTCCTTGGGAGAAGATTTAGTTGCCTATGTTGTAAGGCTATGGACCATGAAGTATTGGATTTCCCTAGAATGATTTCTAGGCTTGAGAAGMTAAATACGGAACAAGCCAACCCCGAGGGAGATCAAGAGACCAATATTATAGCAGAAACCCAGAAAGAATAAGAAAAGATATTGCTACAGATGAAAGATACCTTGAGTGACCACCGACATGTTAGGCTATYAGAGATATTCAAAGAAAAGGAGAAAATCGAAGAAAGAATAACGGACTTTGACATTGACTGTATTCTTGATGAAGAATCACAAGTGAACATTATGCCAGAAATAACTTGGGAGGCTATAGGAAATCCTGTCATGATTCCTTCCTTAGGAGGAAAAAGTTTCTTCAGATGAAATCTAGTAACCCTATGTGGAAGGCTCGCCCACATACCTATGACTGTCAATGGAGCTTAGATAGAGGAAGACTTTGAGATCATTAAATTTTTTGAAGACACTGTTTACCATGCACATAGGAAAACTCTGGATTGATAGAGAACAAGCCAGACAAAGAGAAGAAGAAAAAGATTTGGAACAAAAGAAGAAAGAGTTAAAAGACTTTATGACTAGAAGGATCGCGCACTTGATTGAAGAACAAAAGAGCAGATCATGGATATTTAATATTAGTACCTCTGGTGTCGAAGCTAAGAAAAAAATTGAGGATCTGCAGAAGATCGAGTTACCTATTTTTGATACAAAAAAGGTATTATCAAGGAACCATAAGAAAGATTTTCCACAGCGCAAAGTAACTAAGACCACAAAAGATACACATCAGAATGGTAAAAGCATTACTGAGACAAAACTCACTGGGAAGAAGGCTAGGAAGTTAAGAAAGAAGAGGGCTAATACTGTAAGGTTACAAGAGGTTCTAGAGGACACTTCACAGTAAGAAGAATTATAGAATTTGAGCTTCGCCGAGATATCAGAACAATGACAGAGAGTACTTTGCCATGTCGAAGCAGTATAGTTGTTGGAACCAATATACCCATTCGACCGCCGCTCCGTATGGATCAAAAAGAAGTTATGGGTTACCACTAACCCATTGGATAACACTAGAACTGATAAGAATGAAGTTAATGAAGGCCACATGTCTGTTGCAAGAAGACTGTTGCTGAGATTTCCTACTTAACCTATCGCACCACACAACGAGAATACTTTTTTCCAACTGAGAATATGAAGTGCAAACCTTGAGATCTACTTACCCTGAGATCATTGCCTTACTATTCACTGTCATCTCTGAATTCCTATTGCACCCGAGCCCGCTGACCCAAATTTGTATGTCGAACGAGCTCAGCGCTACTGAGAAAATCGTTGAAGAAGTTCTAATTGATTTAAGGACTAAGAGAGTCATGTCAGAACGCAAAATTTCTACAGGTGTATAGGAATTGTCCTCAGGCACATTGCCAGCTTCCCCTTCCACTGCCCAAGCAGGACCATCCTGAACACCTTCGGAAAGATGATCTAATCTTAGAAACGACTTCGCCACTGTGAAGATGATCCCAAGCATCTTACCTAAATATATCCCACCACTAGGCGGACCCATAAACTAAGACTCTGTACCTAGAGACTTCGACTATGTTGTAGTCACTGCGTACCTCTCGAAAGGGGTGCGCGCAGTTCATGCTAACCAGGAGAAGCTCACCACCCTGAAATTCAGTGATTTTAACCTTGGAGATTGCAAGGTATACAATATGCTAGCCCCGCACAAGTATTTGACTATTACAAAAGGAAAGAACCCCAAGATTATACCACAACAATTAAACCATAACCTTGTGCAGTCAACCCTCCTCAACGTAAAGAAGAATCCAAATTTCGAGAGGCATCAAGAAGTAAATGCCTGTGTCTGAGTCTTGATGTCCTGCTACCATGGAGGATACCTATGGTTGGACCAACACATCACTGTGGATCCGATTCTGATCAATCAAATCATTGGGATAAGCATGTAGGGCCCTGACCTGCAGGACTTTTACCCTGGAAAGACTGCAGATCATGCTCTTTCTCAACGAATAAAAGACACATATGGTGATTTGGAGAAAGGCACGTGAGGTTACAAGGTATCCTCCATTGAGAATGCATTAGTACGCTTTGGTTTCTAGCTGATCGCAGGCAAGTTAGTCCAAAAAAATAGACCTACACAGGTGACCGGATTTGTAGTTGACCTCGCAGGGAAGTGCACGGAGGGACTACAAATGAACTGGGCAAAATACCTCATAAATCAGCTAGAGATTGACTGTATACAAGTGCAAGACCAAGGGTATGAGTTCCAATTTAGCTGGTTTCTCATACTCATCACCTTCATCACGTGGGAACTACCCAAGGGAGCCACGTTTCCGGAGATCGAATCCTTAGAACCTCTAGCCGTGAAGTTATGTACGTTGTGGCACTCCAGCTACATGAACAAATAGTGGCATTCTAATGTCGTCTTCCATGCATACTACACTCAGTTTAGGAATTTCATTCAGTCTACATCGTGCATTACACACAAAACTCTTCATAGGTTTCTACCTTTGATGAAATTCAGTGCAGATTATCACTTCACCTACATCACAGTGCGCACAGATGAGCAAAAACAACAACTCCAGTCATATTACAAGATGACAGAAGATGACTTGGAGGAGATTACCAAGGAATGGTTGACAGACCTCCTTGTTGCAGTAGATCCCGTAGAGATGTCAGACGTAGATATCCCTGAAGCTATGCCAGATACACCAAGACCGCTCAAGCCTAAGAAGGATGTGGAAGTTCAAGATATCCACAACACATCCACAAATACTGCTTTGCTATCACCTATGAAGGGAGGTGATGAGGAAGAACTAGGGGGCACAAAAGTTGAACAGAGAAAAGGCGAGGTTACCGCGCCTAGGGATGAGGCATATCCCTCCAAGAAAGAGAAAACTACCCCACCGAGGCCCTCATCCAGAAAGAAAAATAAGTCCACCCGGACCATGCTTAAGACTACGCTTACCCCAGAATATTTTGACTTCCTAATTTCCG
>SNQJ01S0249177.1:0-12950 GCA_010110895.2 Picea sitchensis | reverse complement strand
AAGTGGAATTGGTTAGACCTGAGTGACTCGGGACGAGTCACATGTGAGTGTTGGGGGCCTGTTGGCCCTTGACCAAGTTTTGAAGAGTACTTGGTCATACTTGACCACTTTTGGGACTGCGACAGCTTGCCAAGGAAGGAGCACAATGCGAAGCAGAAAATAAGGAAGCAAGACCTATTTTGGGGTCTATTTTAGGGTTTTTGGGTTGATGTAATGGGAAAGGGATGTTGGCCCATGGGTTTACCCACATTTAGGCCCATTTTGTAATCTATAAATAGATAGGAAATGTAAGAAATAAAGGAGGTTGTTTCTTAGTACACTTGGTGATTGCTTAGTGCAAGTTGGCTACAGTTATAAGAGTTGGATCTATGTGATCGGATGTATGTTAGAGTTCTCTATGCATGAGATAGGAGAGATAAGTGTAGGCTTTTATAGTCTTTTGCTGAAGAGCAAGGAAGAAGGATCTAGCGAGTTGTGCAGATATTCTGTCATGTGCGAAGTAAAGGTCATTAAAGCTCTATGCTGTAACTGCTTGACCAAGATAATATAAAGAAGACTTTGTGGACGTAGCCCCAAGGTGGGGGTGAACCACGGTAATTGTGTGTATGGTGTTTTGTACTTTGCTCTTATGTATTTATCCCTTTCTTGGCTAAGTTCTTGATGTAATTAAGTAGATACAGTTATGCTATGTGCTGATGATATATGAATAAATGTTAGATCTAATATATAATATGCTTAGTGCTTGATATGTTGAATCTAACCTATATTTATGTGACTAAGTACTGAATCATATGTAGTATAAGTATTCACTGTGATGCTCTATGCTTTCTGTGAAGCTTATTAACAAATGTAGTTAAGGAATAACTGATGCTAAGTGCATTGTAAGAAAGATAATCATAGATCTATGTCCCAGCTAAGGTTGCAGACACCTGAGTCTTGCAACCACCCCTACCTCTACCTCGGGTGAGACTTCATCTACTTCACAGGTGTTGTTGAAAGGGCCGGTTGTTATGGCTTTGTTGGTGAGATCTTGAGCATTGAACCCTGTGTTTTCCCTTGTGACAACACACACCATTTAAACTAGTCTATGGCTAAGAAGAAGTAGTGCCATTAGAATTCTTAATATCTAGTCTACGTGCAACAACTATCACACAAATGACAGAATGAGGTGCAGTACAGGAAAGACTGAATCAGTTACTGTCAATGGAGGAAGATCAAATCTTGGCAAGATTCCATAAACAGGTATAGAAATAAAGAGACAAAGCATGGCACAATTGACACATCAAGAGGAAAATGTTTAAGGAAGAAGATCTAGTATTTCTCTATGACACTAAATCGTTTCAGCACCCATGGAAACCGAGAATGCATTGGCTAGGACCATACGAGGTAAAATTGGTAATAGACGGAGGATCGGTATAGTTAAGATATTTAGTCGGTGCAGAACTTAGAGGAATTATCAATGGGAGTAGGTTGAAGCTGTACAAGGACAGTCGACCACCCACCGCACAGTAAAAAAAAAAAAATTGAAAAAGAAGGAAACAAGAATAAAATAGCACGCAAGCATGCCAGAGATGGACAGGCCACATGAAATATGAAACATGAAGTCATCAAGGGCAAGGAAAATAATCATATCAAAAGGGGAAACAAGAGAGAAAAGGAAAGTCAACAAAAGCAGGCTGACAGGAAAACATAAAGCAAAATTAAAGCAAGGCAAGGACGGATGGGATGTCACATTAAACGTGCCAATTGCAGATGACAGAGTAGGCATAATAGAAAGTATGAAACCACCGCAGAAGCATTGTACCCACATTTATGGTGCATTAATCGCATGATGGAGGAAGATTCTTTGACAAGCTTCATGACAAGCCCATATAACACGTGAGCACAGAAGAAGTTATTCTATTCATGAAAGGAGAACAAAGAAAGAGCACCAATAACTAGAATGAAAAAAGTGAGAACAAAGAGCTCATCGAAGCCATTCAAACTCAGCAAACGTTCAACAGTCACCATTACGGCACCATCGAAGCTAGCAGAACTAGGCCAGACAGCCAGATCGACCAGGGTTCAAACTAGGTCATGAGGACCACTAGAAGAAAATGAGAAGTAGTAACTAGAGATCATCGATATTGACGAAATCCCATCACCAGAGGAAATACCATTGGACTCCATACCAATAATAGCGAGATTCAACAACCACAAGCAGAGGCCATGGAACAGCATACACCAGTAGTAGCGGAAGAGCCTCAGAATAAGGAAGAATAAACCCACCAGGAAATACAACAAGAGAATACTGAAGCAGTCGTGGAAGTTGACGGAACGCCACAACACCTGGGGGAAGAGGAGAAACTAGACGAGACACAAGAACCCAACTTAGGTCAACTAGCAGAGGAGACCGTTGGAACTACCTAGGCTTGTCCAGAGTGGATGACATGGGAACAACTGAAAGTTGTTGGAACTTCGAATCAGCCACCATAGTAGGAGGACAGAGTTCATATATCGAGCTCACCTCGAAAGAAACCGGTAGCAAAAATTGTGCTACCTCGCATACCATAGGGAGTACAGGTAGACCCACAACTATTGGGTCACGTCGGGAAGATCAAGTATTTCTACCATGATGTATCAGATGAAACCAAGTACCCATAACGGGCGCCATAGGTCTTTATGCAGAAAATAGTCATAAACCAACTCAGAGAAACGATCACTTAGCCACATCAGTGGGAAGTTGAACTAGACAAAATAGGAATTGTGGGATCATTGAAGCTACCACACTTTGGAAGAGTCCAATATGTGAAGGCATGCGTCAAGAAGTTGTTAGTAGTTATGCATGGAGGATATATATGGCTAGACAAACCCATCCCAATAATTGTTGAGATTGTTGCGTAGATAACAGGACTACCCACCCGGGGTGTGGATCTCACACTAACTCTAGACGATAAATCCAAGGAAAAAACGCTAGAAGAAGAAATGAATAATAAGTATGGTACCACCAGGGGAACAAGAGGAATTATAGTCAAATGGATCAACAATGTAGCTACACAATTGGGTGCAAAGATGTTAGCCTACAAACTACTAAGAAAATGTCGTAAAGACAAAGTACCGGCATGATTCATTGTTGTCAAAGCTCAGTGCGCAAAAGACACCTCCATGATCTGGGTGCCATAGCTATCAAACTTGTTCCAAGTGGACTGCAAATATGCGTAGGATGTAGGTACAAAATTTCATTACTCATGGTCAATCACCCTCACAGCCTTCATGGGATGGCGAGAACCAGAACACGTAATCTTTTGTACCAGACCACAACCAGCGGGAGAAAGATATCTCGTACTAAGATCCACGCCACAGGCCAAGCATAAGAGGGAGAATGGAATTGTATCTGAAGCATACCTACGGGACATACAGGAAGCCATCATTCGAGCATGGAGAATAACACCAGAGGCTATCGCACGATATGGGGACATCACCAATTTCTTGGCTAGACGAAAAGCCATGTGGATACAACTGAGGCAGGATCCAGATAAACAGTGGATACATATGCACTACTGCATCACTGAGGGTGATATCGACACAATCATTAGCGAATGGCCTGATCAATGGAGGATCCCAGCCATACCTAGAGAAGTAACGAGACAAACAACATAAGGAGGGGCTACTCAGGCGGAAACACAACCTCCGCAAATCCTAGTACCCAAGAAATGAAGAACAGGCCAAAGCAAGTCGACTCAAGAAGACGACGGTTCAGAGAATCGAGGGACCCAAAAGGGGAAGAAAGATACCACACAACCAACCAATGGACAACAGAAACAGGCTGTGAGAGCGCAGGAAACCGCCCCAAATCCCATCACACAGGAACTAGGGGGAACTAAGAGACTAGCTGTGCAGGCAACAGGTGCGCGCAAGAAATTGAAGGCACAACGAGCATCACTAGACTATACGATCACAAAGGATGATGGAGATATGATCACCATAATGGTCTAGGATTTCCTAGAAAAAGATTTCGATCACACAACACACCACAGGGATAAACTGCAGAAAGAGCTGGTAGAATTAGGACAACTCCTCAAGAAACTCGGGGAATCCCAGAGTGCAAGTAGAATCAGAGGCGTAGAGCCATCGAAAACATATACCACATAAAGAATGGAGGTAGAAGAACGTGACCCAGTTCTTCCAATGCCACACACCCATTCCACGGTCTACATAAAGCCTAGCATGTTGTAGATGGATGAAATTGTGGGATAGACACCATTGAAGGATTTGGACCACATCCAATTGGTCTTGACATAGATTCCATCAAGGGAATTATACAAATTGTAGGTTAGTGTCGATCATAAGATGAAGTCTCGAGCACACAAAAATTTAGTCTAGCTACAACAAGAAACAAAGCAGCGGGAAGCGCAGGAAACAGTTTGCGAGCAAGACAAATATGAAACTCAGGAGGAGAAAGAATGCAGAAATGCACTGGAACGTAGAGTGGAAGAAATTTTTGGGAAACTTCCAAGCATTGCGCAAGGAAAGGAACTACCAGCCACAGAAAATATTGACCATATTGTGCAGACAATTGATCAGTATCAGAAGGAGATCAAGACTCTCCGGGGACAAATTATACCAACAACTCCACCAGCAGTGAAGGAGAAAAGGAAGCAGGAAACAACGATACAATAACAGGAGATAGAAAAATAGGTTAGCATGGTAGCTAACTTGTTGGATAAGGCAGTGCAACTTTGGACAAGACTGGAAGAGGATCCACAGGTCCAAAACTGGGACAAGGAAGAGGAGAGGATTAATGCAATGATCCAATAACTTAAGCAATGATAGAATACCATACCGATCCCAGAATGAGTCAAGGGAACACAAGAGTTAAAGAATATGCAGGCATAACTTATCATTGTGAAAACACAGAAACAGGAGCACCAAGCTCAAATAGAATCGTTGCAGGAATGGGTAGCAGAAGTACTCGCGCAGGCAGAAGGAGCTAGAACATAGATAGCACAGACCCAGCTAGAATGCATAGGACTGATGAGAGATGAAGTGGCAGTTCAGATAGTTGACACCATCAAAGAGAAAACCACGCAGACACTGACAAAAGAAACATAGTTGTAGGAAAATTTCTAGATGAACACCAAGGAGTTTGAGAAAGCACATAGAGATTAGGTGACTCAGGACGAGTCACATGTCAGTGTTGGGGGCCTATTGGCACTATGATGAATTGGAAAGAAGGACGATCGTGGGAAAGAAAGCATGCAGAAAATGAAGTAACATCTGGCAAAAGAACAAAATGCATGCATGCAAGAAAGCGTGCACAAGGAAAGCGACACCTAGAGGAAGAACAACACGTGCATCGGAGGAAGAACTAAGGTCAGAAGGGTTAGGGTTTTGGTAATATTTTGTAAATGGCTGAAGAGCCCAAAATGTATAAATATAGATACAAAGGTATCATAAAGAGGCGACAAAAAAATCTTGTTTTAGATTCATATGTAGTAAGTTGTTGTTATTCGTCATTAGTTCTGAGGATTGTAGCTACGCATGAGTGAATGCGATATGTAATATTTTAGCTGTGTGAACCAATTTTGTAAGTTTTTGAGTGAATAAGAGAAGAGGAAAGGTAGATGTGAGGATTAGACTACAGGCTATAGAGCCTAGTGCGATCTAGTTTGCCTCATATAGATCTTACCCATGTTTGCAGAGAATTGTAAGTGCGCGACGCCAGGAATGCAGAACTACCATAATAAAAGAGCTAAGAGACAAATCTTTGTGGATGTAGCCCAGGAGGGGGTGAAACACGGTAATATTTGTGTAATATGATGAATGCATGCATGTCCTTACTTTCTTTCAACAATTAATGGTTAGGTTTGATGAATGAGTTAATACATTGTTATGAAATCTATTATGTTGTTCAGGAAATAAAATCTGAAATATGCATATGCGACCTTGATGAATATATAGATTACATTAATAGCTCATGATACATGGATTTAGTCAATAAACCCCTATCTCCTACTCTATCCTATGCTGTAAACACCTGAGTCTTACAATCACCCATTTGAAGCTATCTTGGGTGAGACTGTGCAGTACCTTTGGGTTTACCAGGAGGGCCGATAGTTTTAGAGGCTTTGTTGGAACCCTGAATGACATGAACCCTGGGTCAACAACTCAGAAAACAAGAGAAGGGAAAAGCGACCAATAGTGATATAGAAACTAGATTTCACTCCCTAACTCAAGGCTTTATGTTTGTTTAGCATCTTTGGAAAGTTATTCTCACAATCCTATTCCAAAGCTCTACACCTAAGCTAATATGGGTTTGAAGAGCCCTAGAAAAGTTGCTAGATAAATTTTACTTAGCGCTTGATTTTAGGTTGTTGTTACTCAAAGGAGTGGTCGTGAAACTGATGGCGTTTTGACTCAACTCTTTAAACCATGCAAGAGGAAAATGAAATGCAAGAAATTCAACTTTGATGAAAACTAGCTATGAGAAGGAGCAAGAGGTTTTAAGCAAAGAAATAAATTCTTGATAGATGACTATGTGTGCAGTACTACAAAATGACCCAAATTTTAAAAATACCATGCAAATGTCATAGTTCACTTAGTACACCTATACAACATTGAATAAAATGTCATCATTTCTAACATAGAAAAATTTTATGATTATAGAGAGAACCATACACATCTTGAATACTCATAAGGATCACGGGGGATTTACCTTATTGACCAATAACGTATCACGTAATTCATTCATAAAGGGGGGCTTTTAATTATGAACCCACATGTTGTGAATATATGTTGTGCGTAAAACACTGAAAATAACAATGTAATAAATAAAAAATGATACAAATCCTTGTTTCATAAGAGGAATGCCACATAAGGATTTCAAAGTAAGATACACCATTCATTTACATGATATAGGTTCCTATTCATGCCCCCCTTTCCTCTATAAGATTGAGAAGGTTCTACAATTCATTGCAATGAAAAACATTGTTGTTAATATCTAAGTACTCAATAAGCTTCATTGGACCAAAAGAAAACTCAATTCAAAAATCCATCCTCTCCTCTTTTTAAGAAAACATGATTCAAATATATCCTCTCCTCTTTTTATTCATTGCAAAACAAAGACTATGATAATCACCTAATGCGAATAATTCATATGTATAGAACATGTAACAAAAAAATATTTAAGTTATGGTAAAGTCATAGAATTTTGTATTTTCCGCCATATTAATTTTTTCTTGAGTTGTACAAATTGTGTAGTTTTGCAGTGTTCTCCAAATAAGATGGTCTCTATCCCTATGGCTATTGATGGTCTCTCTTGAGATGGTCCCCCACAATCTAAGGAATACCAAGAAAACAATGTGTTGCATTTGTCAGATAATACCCACAATACATTTAAATGTTAGGACAATGAAAGAAACAAGCCAAAATATTAGACAATATATCACATACAAACAATAGACAGGAATTAGGTTTTGAGGTGAAAGTTGGTGACTATATAGAATGGGGGTGGCTATGGTGAAATAAGAAAGGGTCCCGAAGGGTAGCCAGGGCCGATTCGATGGAGTGTGTTTTTAATCCACTCCGTGTTGAAAAGTCATCAGTTCCAAACATGGTTGGACAAAAAATCAGCATATGTGGGAGTTGGTGTAGCTCGAGCAGTGTGCGATCCCAGGGTGATTTTGAAGGCTTAGATGCTCCTGAGTAGTTGTTTCTCAAGCCAAAGGTTAATATCGATGCCAGAAAGGTCCGGACAATTAACAAACAAAAAAAGAAATAAGAAGAGATTGAAGTGAATTAGACATAGAGGATAAGGCGGATATTAAGAAGTTTTTGTTTTACCTATATTGGGAGCAGAAAGGGAAGGATGCACTTTTGTGAAAAAACCCTCAATTTACCTATATTGGGAGCAAGAAAAGGGAAGGATGCACTTTTGTGAAAAACCCTCAAATAAAAACTAGAAGGAAAGAAAACAATGTGTACTCATATTTGACAAGACAAAAAGAATATGCTAATTAATCCATATAAATTTTTAGAAAATTGGATAAAGAAGAATAATTTCAAGGCTCTAGATGAATTTTTGGATCCATTAAGTGAGGAAGAATCCATAGCAAGGATGATAGAATTGATGATTATATTCGATGCATCATGTTACCGTTGGATGTGAAGAATGCTACTTGTCAGTTACCTTAATTTACCACCTAATCAATTGGTCAATGTGTCATGCCACCATTGGAATTGAAGAATGCCAAATTTCAACTATCCTTGTTGCCACCTCATCATCTAGTACTTATGTCAAGTTGTCATTAGATGTGAAGAAGGATTAAGGGGCGAAGGTGGGTGGATTAGTTAGCTCTGGTTACCACTTGGTACACATGTCATGTTTTCATTGGATGTGATGAATGCCACTTTTTATTTAGACATGGTTTCCACCTCATCACTTGGTCCATGTGTCACATCATCATTGGATGTGAGTAATAGCACATATTAGTTACCCTAGGCTACCACCTCATCACCTAGTCTATTTGTCATGTTTTAATTGAATGTGAAGAAAGGTGTAAGGACAATTATGGATGATATGGATTGATCCAGGTGGATATCGGTGGCCACCCACCTTTTTCGACTGGCTCAAAACAATGTTTTGGCAATTTTGGCAATTTACTATTTTTAGAAGGTTTTAACTTTCGGGGCCATTTTGAGGGCCTAAATGAAGGTTTTTCAAGATATAGGTTCTCAATAATATCCAAAGGCATTATTGAGCCCCAAAAATGAATCTCCTCGATGATACCTTTCCAACGAGCTATCATACGCCTAAAACAGATATCGTATGAAAAAGTTACGACCCCGGGAAGTTGATGTACTAACTTACCCAAACGAGGTCCACATGACTTTTGGTGCTTCATCTCCTAGGGTTAGGGTTTTGGATGTCTAGAGTTTTTTGCATTCCTTTTTATTGTAAAAAGGCTTTCAGAGCCTCATTTTAATCATCTTCTTGCGAATGCGAGTAGCCATCACATCTTTTCTCAGAGATAAGCTTCCACCATTCTATCGAGTCTTTCACTCTGTATTTTTACAGTCTTTGTACATTTATTTTATTAATAGAAATCGTGTATTACTGTATCTCTGTGTTTATGGTTGAATCTTTGATATATTTCTGTTATATTATTAGATATACATTTTATCTCTGTGCATTTCTTTATTATATCTCTACTCTCATTTTGTGTCGAAAATAATCCAGATTAGTGGTATCAAAGCAGGCTGCTTTTGATCGTATTTTCAGTGCATGTCCCCAACAATGTCCGAGTATAGAAAGTTGGGTCTTGAGCTTGTATCTCTTGAATATAATCTCTCTTTCACACCTAAGAAACCCTCAATGGAAGAAGAAAATAAAAACAACGGAGCAGACGATCCTATCAATATGTTGCTTGAGCAAGATTTCGCGTGACAGAGGGACGAAATGATGGAGAATTTTGCCCACATCCTTAAACGCTTGCTGATATAATCAGGCGCATATTCATCAATATACCACTTTGGAGGCACCTCACCTTTCAAGGTACAAGTTAATTTTGATATTCCTGTATTTGAAGGAAAGATAGATGAAGAAGCCCTAGAAAAATGGTTAACTATGCTAGAAGGTTATTTCTCTGTTCACAATTTTTTTGACAAAGGAAATATTACCTTCGCACTCCTTAAATCTCCCCCTCATGTCAAACATTGGTGGGAAACTTACTGGGAGCAAATTTCCATAGAGGATTCTGGAATATATGGGGTCGATCCCACTTGGGATTTTTTTGTGGATGCGGTAAAGGAACAATATTACCCTGTTGGCAACTATGAGGACTAGTACATGAGATGGACCACACTACGGAAAGAGAGGGGCCAAGAAGTTTCGGATTTCACGAATACCTTCCATACCTTGTTCACCAATATGGGTATCAAAGACTTCGAGCGACATTTGGTTTTGAAATACCATGGGGCTCTACACAAATACATCTAGACTGAAATGGATTTTCTGGACATCTCATCATTCGATGTTGCTTATCAATATGTTGTTAAAATTGAGAAGAAATTTAAGCACCAGAACAAATGGAAATTTGGGTCTACAAATCCGTAACAACCAAAGTATGACAAAGATGGGCCTAACAAACAGTATCCCAAAAACCAGTCCAAGACACAGGAAAAGAAGGGTCACGGGAAGACAAAGAAGGACACCGAAAAATTGTGTGATTTCCACAAAAGACCCTGTAACAACACCAATGCATGTCGCTCAAAACAGTCATTGGTGTCCAAGATCAAAGACAAGGAGATGAACCCTGATTCATAATCTGATTCTGAAAATACTGGTGTTATCACTGAAATTTCGTCCACAAATGGCTATAAGAATCCATCATTTTCAAACAGCTATGAGTCCACCCATGGACCAAAATTACCAAAAATCATTTCCAAAAGGTCAAAAACTATGTAACTAGTTATAAAATCAATATGCGCTATGACTACACAGGGAGCGTGCGCACATGCATCATTTAGAAACACAGAAAAAGTGCACATGCGCACGATGCGCGACTGTGGACACTAAAAGCCAGGCACATGTGAGAAAGATGCATTTATGAGATTGGTCGGCCTCCCACCCACTTCTGGTTCAACTTCCAAGTCGATTTGACATCCAAATCTTGGCTGGATCTGGCTGGGTGGCTGGTCAAAGACCTAAAAATTCCCTAAACAACCCCTTTTCACACTAAAATCTGGTTGCATAATGCCTCAAAGATATGCTATAAAAGAAGGCCATGGGTGCACTATATTTTGGAAGGAATTCATTTGTAAGGTTATGTTGCTGCTATTCTCTTTGGGAATCCTCTTTTCCTATCAAGGGCATATTAGCACCATTATGTTTAAGCAATCCATCTCACCTCTTGAGTGGTTTAGCTTGGGATTCTTTCACCATTTCTTTCAAGTTTCCAAGTTGTAATAAGAGCTCAAGTTTGGGGGTCTAAGAGCCCTCCCTTGGAGGAAGAAGGGACCCAAAGTCCCCTTTCTCTTTGGTGTTTTTCCTTTTTCAATAATACAAATCCTTTCCATTAGTGACATTTGTCTTGTTTTCTTCTTGTTCTTATGTCCTTATGCAATAATTTAGTTTCTCTTTTCTTTCTTAGTTTAATCCTTAGCTTAGTATTTTATGTTTATTTTTATAACCCTTTCCCTTATAGCTGTCTTTCTTAGCTAACCCAACTAAGCTTGTAAGCACTTCTATTTTACTCATTCAGGTGAAAAAAGAGGTGCAACAGATTGGCAACTCCACTGGGGAAAGGTATCAATTTCCTACCCCATTTGGGTTATTTTATCTCTTCTTTTTGTTTACTTAACCTGCAGGTACCATAACCTACCCAAGCCGGCCTACAGGAAGCCAAATTCTATGTTGAGTTGAGAGAATTCCATCCAGAATTTTCTTCACGATCGTGTGACAGGTGTGCATGGGTTTATTGGCCCACATTTGCGCATTGTGCGCACGTGCTCCAAAAACACTGTGATTCTCAGCGCCCTCTACGCACCTGCACCCAAAATCCTTGTCCGGTTAGCGCACTGACGCTCTGTGTTCCTCTGTCTACTCTAAGACCCGCGCACCTGTGCAGAAAAACTCACATTGTAAGCACTTTTGTGATTTTTGGAAGGCCCCTATCCTCCTTAAAAATGATTCTATGTATGTTGTAATATGCATCACACTTAGTTCCCTCTCCATATAAAGGGATTAGTCAAAACACATAGGCACTTAGGGGGTTTAAAATCATTATTTCCTCTTTTTCTTTCATTTTTCCACATGGATGGCTTGCTTTGACTAAGATTATAAGTCAGAATCATTTTAAATCACATATAAAAATTGCAATGGGACTAGAAATTAGTTATCAATCGTTGAGTATGCTCTTCTCTCACACTTCAAAGCGATCTTGAGAATCAGAAAGAGGTTGGAAGACAATTTCATCTCCTTTAAAAAGATTAAAACCTTTAGGAGAGGACGACAACCCCCTCGAGACTCCTCTTAGTTTATTTTTCAAACACATCTCAATATTGTAACGGGCCCATACATGCCCACATGCTACAAAGATTAGATAGTGTTGAAATTTTCTTTCTTAGATTAAATCACTAGGGAATTTTAAAGGTTTTTGTAACGAGCCCATACATGCCCACAAGATCACAATCTAGGATAGCTTCAAATCTTTCTTAGATTAAATCACATCAGGGAGTTAAAGGAATAGTAAGGACCCACATTTCCACATGCTAGTTTCCTAGGGACTTTTGAATTCCGCAAGGCTGTACCAACGACACATAGTTGTTGGATTACTGAGAGGGGGGGTGAATCAGTAATAGCGTAATTATAATCATTTTTCTTCAAATGTTATATCAATGTAGAATTATTATCCAATAATGAGAAGTAATAAATAAACAATCACACACATACAAAGTACACTAGTGTTTTACTTGGAAACCCAAATCGGGAGAAAACCACGAAATTATTTTTCTTATATGTCTTGAAGAATCACATTCATTGGAAGCACCAACTTCCTTTATTTTCCAACTGCAACTGGAAGGAGGCTCCAACCCCCTAGTTTCTCAGGCTACAACCTGAGGGAAGCTCCAACTCCCCAAATCTCTGGCTACAGCCAGAAGGAGGCTACAAACCCCAATGTTCTCCAGCTACAACCGAAAGGAGATCCACCTAGATCTAGAACAAAACACACTAGAACATGACACTTTCCTTAAGTTTTAGATATTGAATTTACTAACTAAAGAGGGATAGGTGACATACCATTTAAATGTCGCTTCCTCTCACCATTTCCATCCTAGCTCCCTTCCAACGCTCATACAATGATGAACCTACAAAAGAACGCAACCAACCAAAGTGATAGTAATAGCATAAACTCAATATAAACCTATGTATGTGATCAAGGAATCATACAATAAAACACAACAAGCTTTAT
>SNQJ01S0249176.1:0-12951 GCA_010110895.2 Picea sitchensis | reverse complement strand
ATTGAAGTGGAAGGTATGATCAACAACCATGCCTTTACTATTTTAATTGATTCAGGGGCTAGCCATAGTTATATAGATTCTAGAGCGGTGGAAAGTTTGCAATTGTCGAGAAGCAAACATGAAAAGTCTTGGTTAGTGCAGTTGGATATAGGAACCAAGAGGAAAGTCACTGAGTTAGTTAAGTAATGTCCAGTGGACATGAATGGACTGAGCACAATTTTCCTTTAGGTTATTATGACTGTCTAATTGGGATGGACTGGTTGGACCAGCACCATGCCATATTGGACTGTCGAAACAAAGCATTCACTTACCTAGATGAGGAAGGAAATCGAAAAATAGTCCAAGGAATTCCCAGAGTTGTTGCTATCAGAGAAATCTTAGCAATGCAGCTAAAGAAGTGCTATAGGAAAGGTTGTCAATTATTTGCAGCCCATGTGGAGGAAACAGCTAAGGATAAGGTGTCAGATATTGAAGATCATGCGGTACTAAAGGAGTTTGAAGATGTATTTCAGGAGGTACCCGGACTATCCCCAAAGAGAGATATTAACTTCTCTATAAACTTGATGCCTGGAGAAGCTCCAGTGTTAAAAGCTCCTTAATGAATGAGTACATCGGAGCTAAAAGAGATGCAATTGCAGCTTGAAGCGCTTCTGAAGAAGGGGTATATACGTCCAAGCGTGTCACCTTGGGGGCCCCGGTGTTGTTCGTGAAGAAGAAATATGGGACGTTGAGATTGTGTATCGATTTCAGAAAATTGAATAAAGTAACTGTAAAGAAAAAATATCCTCTACTGAGGATTGATGACCTCTTCGATCAGTTGAAGGATGCGAAGATATTTTCAAAGATAGACCTCAGGTCGAGATATCACAAAGTAAGGATAAAGGATGAATACATCAGCAAGACCACCTTTAGAACAAGGTATGGTCATTATGAGTTCACAGTGGTGTCGTTTGGGCTGTCAAAGGCACCCTTTGTTTTTATGTGCCTAATGAATGGTGTATTCAGGGACTATCTAGACAAGTTTGTCATAGTATTCCTCGATGACGTTCTGGTGTATTCCAAGTCGGAGGAAGAGCATGAACAACATCTTAGGATGGTGTTGCAGGTGCTAAGAGAGCACCAATTGTATGCCAAGTTGAGCAAGTGCTCGTTTTATCAGGAGCAGATCCATTACTTGGGGAATATTATTTTGAAGGATGGGATAGATGTAGATCCTGAGAAGATTGAGTCCATCAGAGAATGGTCAGCACCAAAGAACGTGACAGACGTCAAATCCTTTATGGGTCTAGTTGGTTATTACATAAGGTTTATTGTAGGGTTCTCGAGGATAGCTCACCCTATCACTTCCTTGCAAAGGAAGGAGAAGAAGTTTTAGTGGACAGAGGATTGTGAGAGAAGCTTCCAGCAATTGAAGAAATTGTTAACCAGTGCTCCAATCCTAAGGATTGCAGACCCAAATGAAGACTTTGTAGTGTGTACATATGCATGCAAAGAAGGACTAGGAGGAGTCCTCAGTCAGAATGGATTCGTAATTTGTTATGAATCCAGAAAGTTGAAAGAGCATGAAAATAACTATGCCACTCATGATTTGGAGTTGGCAGCCATAGTAAACGCTCTAAATAAATGGAGGCATTACCTCATGGGAAGGAGGTTCGAACTGAGGACAGACCATAATGGTCTGAAGTATTTGTCTGATCAGCCAACTTTGAATGCTAGGCAGACTAGATGGTTGGAGTTTCTTTGTGAGTACAATTTTGATATCAAGCATATCAAAGAAAAGGAAAATAAAGTGGTTGATGCACTCAATAGGAGAGTGCATGAATTACATGCTACAGCCATTAGCATGTACCGAATTGATATTAAAAGCAGAATTTTGGAGGCTGCAAATACAGATTTGCAGTATAGGGATTTGGTAGCAAAGCTACAGCAAGGTAAGATGTCACAGAAAGTGGAGAATTATAAATTGGAAACTGATGGAATGCTTCTATACAAGAACATAATTTATGTACCTAATGTCCAGTATTTGAAATGTACAATTTTGAATGAAATGCATAATGTGCCTTATGTTGGGCACCCTCGATATCAGAAAACTGTAGCAGCAATCAAGAGCCATTACTTTTGGCCAGGTATGAAGAAAGAGATTGTTGAATACATCGCTAGATGTATGGAGTGTCAGAAGGTTAAAGCTGAGCACGGACACCCAGCAGGGTTGTTGCAACCTTTACCCATTCCTGAGTGGAAGTGGGAGGTAGTGACAATGGATTACTTCACAGAATTTCCCAGAATCGGCAAGCAGCATGATGCAATCATGGTGGTGGTGGACAAGCTTATGAAATCTGCCCATTTCATTCCGTTAAAGACTACTCACAAGGCATCAGATGTTGTTGATATTTTTATGAAGGAAGTGGCACAATTGCACGGAATTCCCAAGACAATTGTGTATGACAGAGACCCGAAATTTACCTCAAATTTCTGGAAGGGGTTATTCAAGGGGTTCGTAACGAACCTGAACTTTAGTATAGCCTATCATCCTGAGTCAGATGGGCAGACAGAGTGGGTGAATCAAGTAATAGAAGACATATTGAGGATGTATGTGATGGACAAACCATCAAAATGGAAAGACTACCTACACTTGGTAGAATTTGCCTATAATAATGGGTATCAAGCATTATTGAAGATGAGCCCATTTGAAGCACTTTATGTAAGAAGGTGCAATAATCCAATAAGCTGGGATAATCCAGCTGATAGAGTAGTGGTTGGGCTAGAGTTTCTCAAGGAAATGGAAGGACAAATGCTAAAAATCAAGCAGAATTTAAAGGTTGCCCAAGACAAGCAGAAAATGTATGTTGATAAGAACAGAACCCACAGAGAGTTTAAAGTGGGTGACCATGTTTTCCTAAAAGTGAAAGCTAACAGAAGTTCCCTAAAGCTGGGAAACTGCGCCAAGTTGGCAACCAGATTTTGTGGGCCATTTGAAATCCTAGAAAGGATTGGGCCAATTGCATATATGCTTGCATTACCTGCATCCATGACTCTACATAATGTGTTTCATGTTTCATTGCTTAAGAAACATATACCTAATGCTAATCATGTAATTGATTGGAATGTGATTCAGGTGGAGCAAGAAGGTGTCCTGCAAGTGCATCCTGTGTGCATATTGGACCGGAAAAGAAAATAACTCTGGAATCGAGCCATAGGGCTTGTAAAGGCCCAGTGGACCTAGTATGATCCTGAGGACGCGACATGGGAGCATGAGGAAGCTATGCGGGCAGAATACTCGCATCTTTTTGAAAATTTTGAAAATCTTGTTGATGTTGTGTAAAATTTGCACTGAGGAAAGTGAAAAAATAAGGGGAGGGGATTGTAATATCCCCCGGTAGTGCCCCAGTGATATTATGAATTGTAATCATGTTTATGAATTGTAATCATGTTTTGTAGGCTGGTGAACCAAGTATTGATAAGTTGGTGGGTTTATGTGTTTATTAGGCCGGAGAGCCTAAGTGTTAAGGCCAGGAGCCTGATTTTTGTATATGTAATTATGCAGATCATTAATATAATATATAAACATCATTGTGTGCTAACCGACCACGAAGAAAGAGTGATGGGGGACTAAGATTCCACAGAATGGGTAAGGGAGAGGGGGCTAAAAGGTTGGAAGAGGGGCTAATCTTGAGGGCTTAAGTCCTTGAATAATAATTTATTATTATTCCAAAGTGGTGTGAAAGGTATAATTTTTTATCCTAAGTTCCTAGAAAAAGGGAACGCATACTTGATGGAGTGCATGTAGCTTCATGGGTAAAATGTGTCAGCCCAGGCACATGCAATTTAACCCAAGAATTGAGCCGTGATGGGGGTTTGTCCTCCATTCTGACATCCACGGTCTGAACCGTGTTACCTCTGCGCATGATCGCTACATACCTCACGCAACTCTGAAACCTGAAACTGTGACACCTCTGTGATCGACTGGTGTATTCTCGTGAATTCAGTCCAGTCTTTGCATTTGGTCTCCATCATCGACCTCTGCATAAATTTCTTTCACACACCTTGAAACCAGTGGGAAAAACACATGGATTGATCCTCGGTCTGAACCAGTTTTGCGTCTACGTCTGCCCTCTCCATTCCCACGCGTTGTTGAGAAAACCATTCAGGAAGGTGGTTGGATTCTATACTTACATTTGCAGACTGAAACCTGAAAACCTCGGATGTCTGTCCTTTGCATACCTATACACCGTTGAGAGAACTGGTCGGGAGGGGAAAGCTGACCTGTGAGTCCGTGAACCCAATATACCGCCATTACAGAGTCGAGTCAGTACCTAATTCATTTTTGGGTGGTTGTCTTCTGTGAAACCTGAGCATACCGTAATTGTCTATGTTGGGTGTGTTATAACTATAAGTTATTATGGCCATGCAATCCCTTGGCTGAATGTGATTTGTTACAGTAATTTGTTCCTTGTTGAGCCATCTGTTGTCCTCCTTGTACTGGAACGGAGCTGAAGAAGCAAGTTGTCAGGCATGTGTGCAACACTCTCTCCACGTGAGAGAGGTGGTTGTGGTTGAAGAAGCAGGTTGGCAGGCCTGTGGGTGACTCCCTCCAGGTGAGAGAGTGCGCGGAGGAAATGAGAACTCTCGGAGGGGGTCCTGTAGCTACCACAGAGCTCGGAGAATTCTGGTCCGAACTGTTGCTGAAGCCCAAGACAAGGGAGGTTTAGCAGCCAAAGTATTGTCTTGGTGATAGTGAAGGTGTATACTCCTAGGGTGGGACAGGCATGTGGGGAATGAGAGTCTATGATCAGTGGGCATAAGTGTCTCCTCGAAGAGAATCCTTCCTCATAAACTGTGTGTCTTCCTGTTGACCTTACCTAGCCTAGGATTCCCTTGCCTGGTGGAGCTTAGTCCCAGCTCGAGGGTGACCTACTGCTGAGTGATGAGCAGTGCAGCCTAAGGTTGGGAGATTCGTGGAAGGTCTACATGCAGTTGGTGGTGTTACACCAGTTTAAAAGATAAGTATTAATTGTGTACTTAATTTATATGTGATGCATGTCTGTGTCTTGAAATGTTATCATGTATTCCATTGCAAGTTTGAATTGTTGTTAATTTTGTTTAACTTTGTATGACAACAGTAAATCCATGTTAAATATGTTAATTTGATTTAATACATATTCTTTATAAATATATGTGTATATGTTCTGCATAGTAGCGTTGCCCGACAGTGGGGATGATGGTCAGGGACGTTACATCGATCTTCCACCCATTCATTATATGGTTGTGATTAGGTACCTAATGTACAAGCACAAGTTAACTAACATAAAAGACAAGAGGATTCTTAACATTGCTTCAAATTCTAGTCAAAGTCACTTGAGGCTTAAGAGAGGGTGGCATAGGAAGAGGACGCCACCCTGTAGAACATTGATGCCATTAAAAATACTATCGACGCGCCTTAATTTAAAGATAAATTGTGGTGCAATAAGTAAATAGGGAGTAAGAGAAAATCAATGTACTCTAAAGCATAGTTACCAAGTTCGAATTTGAATTAGAATCGGATTTGATTTGATACAGGAAAAAAATCAGGAATATACATCTTAGAAATACGCAAACATGCTATTTTTTTCAAAATTTGAGAAAATTGAAATGGGAAATCATTATACTCTAACAAAGTGAAATATTCAGCACTTGTTTGTGCAACTTGATGGGCATCAAGATACATCGAAGTGTTTGAAGAGGAGGGTTGGAAATGAGGATGGAAGTGAAAAAAAAGTTCCATAAAATAGAAAAAATAACCATTGCTTGAAAAAATAAACAAAAGGAGGGATTTATTTTCTACAAGTTAAAAAAACTAGGCATCTTAATAAAATTTCCAGCCATGTACTCTATTAATTCAAGCTTGAGTTTTAGGGCCAACAAAGTGCAATTTTCAACACTTGTGTGTTAAAACCTTGTGCAACCGAATGGGCATCAAGATACATCTACGTGTTTGAAGCAGAGGGCTGGAAATGAGGATGGAAGCCATGAAAGAGTAAAAACAAAGTTCCATAAAATAGAAAAAATAACCATTGCTTGAAAAACCAAACAAATGGAGGAACTTATTGAAATTTCTACAAGTTAAAAAAACAAGGTGGCTTAATGAAATTTCTAGCCATGTACTCTATCAATTCAAGTTTGAGTTTTAGGTCCAACAAAGTGCAATTTTCAGCATTGCATGTTAAAACCTTGTGCAATTGAATTGGCATCAAGATACATCAGTGTGTTACTATATTCCTATTCACTATGCCAATAGCAGAGAGAGAAGAGTCAGCAGACTTACATTTTTGTGTTATGGACAACTTGAAATGAACCCCACGAATCGAATCCTACACCAGTACTCTAGAAATAGACCTTGTTAATTGAATCGTTCACCAGTGCTCACGGTCATTTTGTAGTGGACCAAAACCTCGTAATCATTATCTTCCAAAAGAATGCTTAGAATGAAGGAAATGCTTAGGCTTTTGAGTCAATAAATTACACAATTTTTTTTAGAAATTTTGCAAAAATGTTTATATCGAATAATAACAAGGCCAGAATATAGCACGTCTCTCTCCTCCATATCATGTGGGTGACAAGTGCAAATAGAAGTATTGAACCCTAGCTTTCCACTTCTCTCATTGACCTCCAAAATCCCTAGCGTGGGCGTGCAATTCTCTACGGATTACTCCCACTATTTTAGCAGATACTTGATTCTACCTTGTCCTCACAATCGGGAAAGCAAGGAGCATCAAAATCTCCTTCCATTTTGGACGCTTTGAACGGCTGATCAATCAAATATTTTGGTACCGAATTCGAATTTGAATTTTCGTATTAATATGCGAACCGAACCAGATCCCTGAATTTTCAAAAAAAAATTGTCATTTCAGTGGAATTTGGTAACTATGCTCTAATGAGATCATTAACCCTAATTTAAAAGATCAAAAACATTTTTTTGTTATAGTTAGCTTAAAGAAGAAAATCAACATTTCTAAAATAAGATTGAGCTCTCCTGACCTTCCAATTGAAATTGGGCATTGAACAAATCCTAAAACATCATGGATGAAATAATTTGTCAACTTTGTGATACTAAGAGGGTGGAGGATGAAAAACACTTTCTTTTAGAATGTCTTGCATATGGCCACATTAGATTTCAATTTTGAAATGTGTGTAACATTATCAATCTTCATAATTGGTTAGCTTATTACAAACCAAGAAGATTTAGGAAAGTTTCTTTATAATTTTTTCAATCATAAAAACAAAATGTTGAAGCAAACTAATTAATCCCTTAGCGTTTTTTTCTTAAGCTCCAATAGACCAAAGTTGGCCTTAGTGGATCCCCTCCTCGTCATCATCAACATCATCATCATAGGGGTTGAGAGTCATATTAGGAATTAAGGTAATACTAATATGATTAGGCTACGTTGATATGTGAGTTAGGGTTTAAGGGGAGTCATATGGGGAGTTAAGGTAATATTAATATGATTAGGGTAAGTTGTTATGGGAGTTAGGATTTAGGGATTTGGGTGTTCATAAATACGAGGTTAAGAATAAGGTTATATTATTTGGGGTTGGGGATTAATGTATTGGTACAAAGGTCAATATATTAAGATGTCACTATTTTGTTGAATTTGTGAGTCCTTAAGTTGATTTAGATTTTCACTTAGTCGGAGGTGCAAATATGTTACTTGATCTTAACGATATCGATTAAAATATATAATATAGACACACTATTTGCTTCTGGTTTTTTTGTTGTTATGTTTTGGAATAATTATTTTTTATGTTTATGTTCATTTTTAGTTTAAAATAAAAGATAAAAGAAAATTGATTTTTAAAAAGTTTTTAAATAAAAAGTATATACAACCAAGTAAAAAATAAAATGAAATAAAAATTCAGAAAATTAAAATACACATCAAAAGGGGCAACCCCTCTCCCAATGACTTTTTGCACCATGATTCAAGCAACCATTATGAAAGCGTCTTTACCTTATTAGTCCCTGTCGTAGGCATAGAGGGACTATAGCGATCGAAATGCGTTGACTACATATTAGTTTGTCCTTTGACCCAAAATATTTGCACAATACCTATTGTTGGAGCTATGGAATTAAAAGCATATATTTTTATATAATAAAAAGTAACATATATGTACTAATCTGATTGGATAAGAGATTGGAGGTCTTATTGTCGGCTTCTCTATTCCCAATCTACTATATGGCAATATATCCAAAGTTTTTCTCGTAGACAGTATTTTTTCATCATATATTTTTCCTCTATATTGCTTGAAGGTCGATTAATGCTAGCATTAGTTGGAATGTTTGTATTAGCATTTTCTGCTAGGCGAATATATCCATAAGTTTTCATATGACCTAAGCATATTTAAATGTTTTGATATCCAAGCTTTATAGTGATTGAGAATTCCAAAGTTTATGGCATCTTTGGCAAATGTATATTTGTTGAAATGTATTGACACTTATTCTGAGATGCCTCAACAGGCCTAACAGCGTAAATGTTTACATGACGCGACGTCCTCCAACACCCCTGACAGCTTAAATGTTTGCATACCACGAGGTCCTTAGACAGCCTGATAGTCTCAAATGTTTGCATACCGCGACGTCGTTAGACAGCCTGACAGTCTTAAATGTTTATGTAAATATGCTTCTCGGAGTACAATTTTCCTCGAAATTTTCTATACAGTTATAGTGAATTTGCACAGTCTTGTTCGTCCACCACCAATTCGAAAAACATTGTATGTTTCATCCATGTTCTACCATTGAAGCTACATACATTTTTTTCTGGTTCGATGAGTACGTCTTCTTCGTTGGTTTGTGGGTTGTTGCCATTGCTTGTTTCATCCTCGTAATCATTGAAGCTACATACATTGTTTATTGGTTCGATGAGTGCTTCTTCTTCGTTGGTTTGTCGGTTGTTGCTTGTTGTTATTTCGCTCGTGATTCGACCTGCGCTTTTTCATTTCATCATTTCGGAGTAAGTTTCGATGCCATAGTTTCATTTTTTATTCCTTGTTTGTTGTTCAGTGTTTGCAGTTTGGAAGTAAGAATGTTTGTTTATTTCTAGTCGCATGTTCCTTGTATGTTTCTGGTTCCTTTTGTGCTTGGGTTGCAGTTTCGTAATCGTTGGAGATACATATGTTGTTCACTGGCTCAGTGGTTCTTGCTGGTTCGTTGGTTCATGGGTTGTTGGTTCTGTTTGTTTGGTTGGGGTTTGAGCTTTGGCGCCCTCGGGGTGCAGTTAGACATGTTCGTGCTTTCTCACTGCTTTGGTCCTTATAGTTTTCTTTTGTTTGATTCGGCCTTGCAGGGTTGGGGTGCAGCGGTGGTGGTTGGAGCTTTTCTTTTTTCTTTTTTTTTGGATTATTATTGTTTTTGGGGGGTTCTTTATGGTGTTCATCCCCTGCACCCACGAGTCGACATGCAGTTGTGTTATTTTCCATGTCTGTCGAGGCCAATATATGTTATTCTGTGAGATTTTGCTGGTGCTCCAGTCCTGGCATGAAAGAAAATAGTTGCATGCAAAATTGTTGCAGGATTACATGTGAAGTTACAATATCCACTATTTTTTTGTTGGAATAAAGCATATGTATGCAGGCTACATTTATAAACCATGTATGATCAGATGTGCGGATATGGCATTACATGTTGTTTCTCCTCTACATAGATTGGTGTGGGCATGATAGAATTTATGTTGTGCTTGAGATATGATATGTGCAACAAAGATTCTTCAAGATTATATTTTGATGTCTGGAAGCATGTCTGGGTGGTTTGCCATGAAAAACTGAGAACTTGTATCGTGGGCACAGCAGTCTGTGTAAAGGATAAAGAGCATATCTGGATAAATTGCCAGGGAAAATGAGAAATCGTTTAGTTGCGGCCATGCAATTGCATGATATTTTGTTCCTTGTAATATATTTTGGCCAGGGAAAAAAAATCTACACGTTTACAGCCATGGATAGAGAAGCGCAAAGGTTCATGTTTCTGCCTTTCTAGACTATTCGTTCAGTCAGTTTTTTTGTGTGTACATATTTCTTGTTCTCAGATGAATACCAACTTCCATTGATGTTCATTGAATCTTGTGCACTCCCACATTCAAACAAATAGAGTAGCTAAAGAAAACAAGGGAGTCTTAATTGCATCGGCTGAAGAGGATATAGAAAGGTGCATGTTTGTATTGTTCTTTCATATTGCATTGTTTTGTATTTCATTTATGGTTTGTATATGTGTTAAACTAGTTGTGTGTCTTCCTACATGGTAATTTATCTTGCTTACATGTGTTCCTTCCTGCATACTAAGTTGGTTCATGTATGTTGTGTTTGCACTGCATTGTTGCATTTAAACAAACAGAATGGTTGGACAAGACGAAGGACTCTTTGGTGGGTAAATAGATATGTTTCTCTTTATTTTAGATGTTTGTCTTCACGCTAACTTGCCTTCTTGTCCATTGCATCTTCAGCGTTGTTGCCTTGGAAAAAACAGGTTGCTTGGACAAGGAGATGAATTGTTTTGTGCAACAGCAGAGGGTTCTGTGGTGTAATCTTCTAAAAGGTATACCAAGTGTGCTAGTAAATTAAATATATAAACCGGGTGGGGCATATAATATTAGACTTGAAAATGATGACATTGCAGTAATGGGCCTTTCTGCGCTCCCTATTTCTACTTTTTCCATTTTCTATTATCCATTTTGTTTTCTAATTTATCTGCCTAGTGTGCTTTCCGAAAATTCCTCCGTGCACCGGTTGGTGGACTAACGGATTCACATATGTGGTTGTGCTTCTACGTTCTTCCATAGTTACCCACTTTCTCGATTATGGGTGTTAGGCTGCCAGGTTGAAAATTTCTCCCCTGCCTTCCGGGGGTCCGCGATATACAAATTGGCCATGGTGCCCCGCGCTCACGCCTTGTTTACTGTTAAACATTTCTCCAGTTAAAAAATTTAGATGCATACAGTTTTACGGTTATTTGGTCCTTCCAATGGACAATAGACAATGCATATGCTTATTTAGTCCTGATGTTCATCTGCACATGCTTTCATCAGAAAAAGTTGGACTAGTGACACAGGCATGAGCAGTTAGTCATCACAGACATCGGCAGACCGACAAGGCCAAAGGTAAAGATGCTTACGCTCTGCTCTTACTATGTTTACTAAACAAATTTGTTGGCTTATATATTCATCTATGGCACGGTGGACATGTGGATGTCATATGCAATACATGGTTTGCATCTCGCAAGAAGTATCAACAAGTACAAGCGAGACGTCGAACGTGTTGCATGTTTCGCAGACTAAGAGGTGTGGTTGCGAAACTCTAGCTCCATAGTTCATCAAAACTATGCATGTACTTGTAGCACACTACCATTCACTTTAGTTTTCCTGTTCAAAAAATGTCATCAGGTCTAGAGTTGTGACATCCAAAGTACTGTCAATAGAGGGCTTGAACAGCCGCCAAACTGAACAAGTATTCGTCGGGGACATAATGGTTGTCTATAGCACCTACTTGGACAAGGAAAACAAAAGTAGATCCATTATGCATGCTAACATGACAAACAAGGATGCCATGATGACAGTGACACTGATTGTTCCTCCACAACTTGTCAAGAAACATGCAGAAAAGATATTGCCGCGTAATGGGATATCCATTATAAATTTTAATATATTGCCCAAAATAGTATATGACCGTTGTGATTGCGATCGAATTTTTTAGCCAGCTTGCACAGAACACTGATATTTACCCAATCAAAACGATTGGGGTTGTTGTCACACTGGCGAGAAAATTTGGCTTGCAACACATTCTCCATATAAAGGATGGAGAGTTTGATAGCGACAAGGCAATGGTACCACTTTTCATATTCAGTTTTGTCCTTTACTTTTGCATGTGCATGTATGTCGGATAAGTTACACAAACATTGCATTGTTCCATGTTGCAGCTACAATTGTTCGATACGTATTCAGATTTGTTTTCGTCAATGGAACAGCAATTGCATAGAGGGCAGATTCCACTTATGTTGTTCAAAAATATAACAAAGAAGAGGGATGCTAGAGAAAGGATCTTTCGGACAACCCAGGCAACGTTTGTAACATATTTGCAAGTAGATATAGTATAGGATCTGAAGAAACTATCTAGCTCTACAACTATTGTGCGTATACATCCATAAAATCGTCCTCACTTTGCTTATAGAAATAGCCTTCAACAAATTTTTGCACCTGCTTAATTTTTATTTTATTTTTTAAAGGGGAGAGGGGGGTGCAGTTGTGTATTATATTGTTCCATGTATCAATCCCTTTGCTCACGTTCCCAGGTTGAAGGTCTTTTGGTTGCAACCAATGTGTACTTGACCCCCTTTGAGCCTGTATGTGCAAAATGCAACTCCGTTGCTTCTGCCTCTGCTTTGATAAGTGATGATATGATTGATTGTCTGTGATGCGGTGAAAAATGTCCATATATATATGGACATTGCATTAGTGTTATTATTAGAACCGTGGGCAACACAACCGTGCATTGTACGGTTAGGTAGCCTCTGTTAAAAAATGTGCTTCCTGAGTTGGCAGAGTTGTCGTATGAAACGTATCTACAGAAAAAGGAAAGCAGTGTCTACATGTTGCGGCAGCTTCGGATACACAACAAATTCACCTTGAATGAGGACAATGCAATTTTGCATATCGGCTGAAGAAGGGGGAAAAAAAATATATATCAAACTTTGGTAGGAAACGAAAATACCTCATGTGTCTCTGTAACATTTGTTCAACATCCAGATGAATGTTCGTTGGACTTGGCCCATGTCTCTGTAATCCCCATATATCGCATGTTCCCAATTATTTTCTACTCGGAACATATACGAGATGCAAGAGAAAATGAATGCGGCGACGTCTTTTATTTGTATATCAAATTGTTTGGTGCAAAGGTCGATGGGTTCTGCTCTATGGAACCTTTTGGGAACTTGCTTAC